>LKNJ01002163.1:0-13969 GCA_002120245.1 Maccullochella peelii | reverse complement strand
CCCCCCCCCCCCCCCCCAATAAGGAATGATCACCAAACATGGTTTACCTGTAACTGCACATTTTAAACCCTTTGCTTTTTGATTTATTGTCAACCTTTTTTAATGTTTATAGTAAGCTGATTTGGAGATTTTGTTTCAAGGTTTTCATTTATATGGCGAGCATGTTAGTGCCATACCTGGTACTCCAAGACCTGAGCCTGTGAAGGTGATTTGCTAAATGACCTTTCCATCATGCTTTCCTTCCACAGATGAGCCCCTCTTAACCAACCAGACTGAACTGAACTAATCTGAACCACTATCATTTCTCTGTTTATATTCTGTTGCTCAGCCATTTTGTTTCTGCTTTGATATTGTTTGACGGTTTTCATTCTGGGCCATTTTGCAGATACCACTGCATTTCTCTGCAGTTGGCCAGGTTCGGTAGTACGACAGAAGCTTTGAGTATCTGCTGGGGGAAAAACTGTTTGGCACCCGTCGAAAAACATATAGTGAATGAAGTTCAGCTAGTAAATTGTATGTAATGACAACAAAACAGCCTTCTTGTTCTTTTTTGACAGCTTTTAATACGGTTTTGTAAGCAGTGTATTTGGTTGCTGTGCCACGTGACTTAATTAGGTAATCAGGATCAGCCCTGGACTAATGCTGCATTCACGTGCTCCTCGGATGGTCTCATTTCCCGAGTTGGGAAGTCGTTCTTCCGACTTCAGTGCTTTCATGAGCTTTTAAGTCGTAATGTGGAAACAACATTGACGCTACAAAGACAAGACATTCGATGACGCTGGATACTTTGATCTTGAACGTTCAGGGGTATTCAATTAAAATTAAAAGAGGTCCAGTTAGAGAAAATGTCCTCACATCATGATGTTGTAGGTATGTTGGCTCAAAAGATGCTCTGTGTTTTGTCTTGTAGTGGCACTTCACATTGCCGCTGTTAATAATCGCCACTGTCTCGGAACATATTAGACATACTGGTTTTGAGCTGCCCTTGGGAAGAAAGAACATGTAAGAGTCTGTCTTTTCTTGATTTAAAGCTGTTTTCGCTGTCTACTTTTCTCTTTTTAGAGCATGCCATGTGAAATGACTTCTCTGATTCTCTGACTCTCGTCTTGTTTCTACTGTGTGTATCTCGCGCACTGACTGCACGCATTTGATTGGCTGAGTAGCATCACTTGAGATGATTTACAACGCATGTGACTGCTGCAGCTGTAAGGAGCAGGCACTTTCAATTTATAATTGTAGCGTACGTCGTCTGTCACGTTAAATATTTTACAAATGACAGTTTTGTTATTTGTTATTTTTTTAAAAATGCAAACAACAGGCCGGTGGGCAAGCCTGGTAATACATGAATTAATAAAAAGTCAACCAGACATTTACTTTTGTCGGCCGTGTTTCTGCATATATGACGTCAACTTTCGGCAAGTCGTGTACCAAAATTTTCGCCAACTTTCCGAGTTGTTCCGACTTGAGTTTCCCGGTCGGGAACTCATTTTTCCGCCGATTATTCCGACACCACATGAATGCAGGTTCAGGTCCCTTTAGCTCAAGTGTTGCAGTTCCACTAGCCCTGAGCTTTCAGTCAGTGTACATTTGCAGCTGATACTGAGGTATGTCCTCACCCTGGCCCAGGCCAATCACTCCAAATCACAATTATCCCTGATTTTATTTGCACAAACACAGCGTTATGATCGCTTGTGTTAGAACAAAAAGGAATCTTCATGGTCCAGATCTCAACAGATCATATGATTTGGGTCTTCTGAAGATGTTAGGCTAAAAGCTCTGAAGTGGCAGTTTGACCACAGCTTATGATGGTTGTTATGCGGCCTTCCCAATACCCGTTACTGTTAGACGGAACTATTTCCTCCATAACAAAACTGTTTAGATGCCCAGTATTGTAAACACCAGGCTGTAAGGAACCATGGTCACAGAAGGACAGTAGTGCTAAGATATGAAGGTATGTGAGAAAATCAGTTATTCATACGTCTAATTGACTCTTTTTGAAAGAATCATTCAGAAACCTCAGTTCTGTGAGTGCACTGCTGTGGTCCCAGATCTCATTCTGTGAAACACAAAAGAACAAAATGTTGTGTCATCAGTCTCATGTTATTGTTCTGCAGGCGGACGGATGGAAGATGGATGTTCGGCTGTTCCCATAGCAACAGTGTTGTTTTTTGTTTTGTTTCGGCAGAAGATTTGAGACAGTTTAAACCAAGAAAACAGGAAACCTTTGTCATGTCATTTTTGAAGATACGACCCTGTACAGTTGAAAAATAAACTCATCCTAATGGGCCCATGACTGCAGCATGCTTCTCTTCCTTCAATAAGCCATACAGTTGTGGGGTGGTGTTAAGTGTTGAAGGAGGTTTAAACAAGCACAAACCCTATCCAGCCCCACAGCACATGTGCGCGTTTAAGACTGGTTCTTTTTCCAGGTCAATACAGCCACATATATGTGATAGAGCTGGGTGATATACTGTACATTTTACTCCACTCCATTTATCTGACAGCTGTAGTTGCTTTTTAGATCCACATTTTACATTTAAAACATGTGCTGTTATAGGTTAAACCACCGACAGTATATAGAGAGTTTAAATTTCCACTCCACTTCAACATTCAAATGCCTCCAACTCATCAAATTATCTGTAATACTATGTGTAATCTATGTATAATACACACTCTGTTTGGGGCCATTCTGCATAGTGAATACTTTTTATACTTCAGTACATCTTTAAGCTAATACTTGTGTGTTTTTACAATTCTAAGTAAAGAACAATTCTGAATGCAGGACTTTTACCTCTAATGGAGGATTTATCTTGCTACTTTTACTTGATGAAAACAGTTCTTGCATGACTGGTGCCAACAAGCTAAATGTCTGAAATGTTTGTTTTACTGGACGTTTTGGTGCCCCCTGGTGGTTAGAAGTCAATTAAACAGTCTTGCACTGGCTGTGCATGCAGCACAGTCTCGATGTCTGCAAATTAAACACCACCTGTTAGTCTTAAAGATTATATTTAGGTTCTTCAACCACTGGGATGCTCTCTTGCATTTTTTCTTCTTCATTAAGCATTCAATAAACGTCTCAAAGTTTGAAACTCGACTTTGTGAAACTGCAGATTTCCAGGCTGTGGTGTGTTTCTCAGTGTGGGAGGTCAGACAAGGTCCCTTCCAGCTCAGTCTTCTCTACGTTCACTACAATAGTGACTCACAGCACAGAACAGGATGTGTGTGTGTCTAAGTTCATGAGCTAAAAAAAAAAAGTGCACAATAGCAAGAAAAGGTGACGTGTGTGCACATATGCATGAGTGGAAAAGAGAAACTGGGTGATATGCAGACGTGCGTCTATGAGAAAGAAATGTGGTGGTGGTGGTTCGTGTGTGTGTGTACGTCTCCACACCTTTGGTATCTTCACCCTGCATTTTGGATTCCTGCTACCACATACCAACACCTTCCTCCTCTGGTCTCTACTCTTCAGCCAGCACTGCATGATTACAGATTTATGCTGATTGTTTTATTCCCTCCATTATTTCTTCCTTTGGTATTGATGATGTGCTGTAAAACACTCGGCCTGACCAGTTTTTAGTCAGGATAGTTCATGTATGTTGGAGGTGGGACACTGGAGGAGCAGTAGATGGTCACAGCTTGACTTTTTGTGCCTTTATCAGTCGATACCAGCGTTTTATTGAAGCCTACAATATGGACTCCGTCCCTCAGAACCTGCAAGGTAAGATGATCCCACTTCAACAGCAATACCAATGCTCTTTTGTCTTAGTGATAGTTTGAAGATATGATAATAGAGCAGTAGCTGATGGCTTTTAAAGGACCATACCAGCGTATTTGCATGTTTTACCCCATATAGTACGAATCACATGTATTTACACTCAGTTCCCAGTGCATTTAGGTCCACCTAGTTAAAACTGACGCCATCGAATCCATCAGCCCTGTAATAAATCCTCCCTTCATGAAGGTTATCATGTTCAGTTTTTGTTCAGACTGTTTTAGAGAGGAGTTGATACAACTTTATGCTCATGTCAGAGGCTGTAGTTTGTGGTGCTGTTGAATTGTATTGTGTTATACTGAGAGGTGTTTCTAATATGTCAACCACCCTATTTATTTCAGTTAAGGTAGGCTTAATATTAGGAGAATATTAAGTTTTGTAGTTTATGGTCTAAAACACGCAAAAATGCTGATAAGATGCTAAATATGAAGCATTTGACTTTTTCAAATGACTATGGGAAAGCTTTTGAAAGTAGTGTTAACCGGTTGTGGAATAAATATGTGTAGTATCAGAGAGAGACCAAAGTCACCAGTTGGACTGATCTACAGAGTTAAACTTAGGTTTGTTGTTACAAAGGTTAAATGTGAGTAAGTCAGTTTCACAAAAGTGATTTCATCCCTGAAAGTTAGCCACTCTGCCCACCTCGGCTGACAGCTGTGTTTCCATTGTAACAGTCAGTGACACCAACTGACAAAAAGAAGGAAACATGACTTAATCTGTGGCTTAAATTTAAAAAAAAAATTTAAGCATGAAAAATGAAATTAAATTGAGTACATATCAGAAATCAACAGCACCTTAGGACATAGCCTCAGTGCACCGAAAGTACCTCATCATGAGACTGAAGGCGTTCATGATATTTATCTGTTGGCTCCCTGCGGCCCATGGCTCCACTTATTTTGAAAGAAAGTTTGGGCAATTTATGACTGACAGTCTTGCGTGTGTTTACATTCGTTTTTCCCTCACAGTCAATATGGCTGCTATGGCCTCCTAGTCACACCCCAGAACTACAGAAACGAGATCCAGGATTGAAAAACTGGACTAAAACAATTGGAACGTTCCTGAAATAGGAATTTTCCATTCCTCACAAAACATGAGGTGCTGGAGGCTTTAAACATTGTGACTACTTCGGCTAACCAGACAAGGAATGAACACAATGAGTTCAATTTGAATGAATCAACACATCATCAATGAGCAGTTCAAATCCACAAGTTCACAAACTCTATGCTCTGCATGAATTTACTTTGCCTCAACTGGTCTCCACTGATTTTAGCGATCTCACTTAAATGAACTGATTTTGTCCCAAAATTATTGTCATGAATCTTGATTTGCCCATGCCCTTAAAAACACCTCGCTATATTTAATAAACTTCCTGTCCCTGGTGTGGTGCCCAATCAGCAATCAACAGCTAGCACACTTTTTGTTCCTTCCATAATTGGTCCCTACAGAGGTCCTCTTACATACACTAAGCACATATACTGTAAATCAAAAACTCCATAATAAAAAACTTCATTCCAAGTAAGCATTCATAGAATAAAATGGTTAAATATGACACAAACACTTGAATTATCTTAAAGAGTAGTCCAGTTTCTTTCTTTCTTTCTTTCTTTCAGTAAAAGGAATGTATTTTTGGACCGCCCTACCAAAAGAAATAAAAACACAAACTGATCTGAAAATGTTTAATGAAAAGGTGAAACACTGGCTGAAACAAAACCAAACCTGCGATCATGGATCTCTAGCAACACAAGTATGATGATTGTAATGTGGTATAAATATTGTAATTTTATATCACCATGTCACATGTGTGAGAATGTCACTATTTATTATGTGCTCAATTTAACTCATGAACTTTTGCTAATGATGATATTTTATGACCTTTTTAAGCAGAAAAGCCTAACCAGGGACAGGGGTCGCAAATTAAACATTTCTTGCATTGTCCCCGAGAAATAAACTAATAAATAAATAATAAATTAAATAGAGGCAGCAAACTCAGGCAATCACTAACCCTTCAGCAGAGACTTCTGACCACTGCTAGGCTAAAAAAAAATAGTCCCACCTAGTCTTATCATATCCCTGAGCGATGCCAAATGTGTGGTAGCAACTCATAGGAACAACCTGGCTTCCATCCTGCAATACTTTGAGAAATGTCTTGCAAAGTTTGAGCCTATGGACTATTCCAGTCAGTCATTACACCTAACCCTGGTGCAGGAGTGAAGACAAAACCACCATCAGGACTCTGTTGGCTTAAAAGCTCATCTCTCTGTAGTGAATAGTAAACGTCAGCCTTCATGTTCTGACCTGTAGAAGGAGCATCATGAAAATAAAACCACGCTAACCTGAATGATGTGTTATGTCTAAGCTGATCCAGAAAATCACACTTCCTTGTCTATTCCTGGTGACCAAACTGTGCAGATGGTTTGAAAAGAATGTAGCATGAATGCAACAAGGTTGATCCCATGAGCTATGGGAATTCACGACAGATACTTTGGAGTTCAGTCAGCCTCTCCAGGTGACAGTGCTCCTGTTTGTGCCTGTGACCCTGTAAGCAGATCAGATCTCAGAGCTGCTGAAGCCTCACAGAGTCTGCCTGGTGATGCCCATTGTACTGAACCAGTCCTGTCAGCCGTGTGGGAAATCGGCCAACAGGCTTGTGGTGAGTGATGGACAAGTTCCCTCCTGGGACAATAAAGACTTTCTGTCTAATATTAAGTGTATTATGCTATAGGCTATAGGTTTGTCAGTCCCATATCTGATGTCTTGTCTTTCTCGCTCTGTCTTAGGTACTGAGTCTATGGAGAGGTTACCTGGTTAATAACAAGCAACATGTCAGGGTAAACTTCTATTATTATTCTAAATACATGTCTTTTCTTTTTCTGGACCTTTCTCTATTTTTTGCTTTTATGTGAAATATTCAATAGTTTTACATCCTCGAGTCTCAAACAGTTATTCAAATGACAAACTGAGAAGTTTAGAGGGAAAACTCGCTGTTTGATGGAAATGCTCTCAATTTATAGACATTTGAAAGCGGGGATGTGGGGTTGTAGGCAGATGCTGCTTTATTTGAATAATTATTTAGCCATGCAGATAGTTTTGGTTTTATGTGCTGAGGTTTTGAGAATCCCTCTGTCATCACCACAGTACAATGGAGGTGAAGAGAATTTAGTTTCTGGTGCTACGGCACAAAAGAAAGACATTGTTCCAGAAACAACACCCCTGTTACTCTGGATAATCCAGACCTCACAGTGATCGGGTTTTATTGGAACTACTTTCTATGAACAAAATAGTTCCTATATACATGGTCTCCAGCGTGTTCTATGGCTTATCCAGAGTATCTGGGACACTGAGAAAGAGATGCTGCTGCTGAATGTGCTTAGAGCAGCACAAACTGAATACCATCCACCTCCACTGTATTGGGGGTGGAGGCAGAAATCTCAGAGACAGATATTACAAATCTTGGACACATAAAACCAAAATGGAGAGATAGATGTTTTAAACTTATAAACTTTTAACCACCATGGTCACTAAAGCTGAATTTGATTTGCCCCCGTTCTCATTTACTCTTTGTGTGCATATGTGTGTGTGTGTGTGTGTGTGTGTGTGTGTGTTTTCACATACATGTCTGTGTCTATGTGTACAGGTGGAGAGCACTTTCAGCTACCTGGAGATTTGTTCCATCAACATCCACAGTCTCACACAGGTTTCGTTATCATGTTTTACCCAGTTGTAGTCCAGCTATTCATCCTGTCCTTCTATTCAGTAAAGCACTGGATGCCATTAAAAACAGAAAAAGTGAATAGGAGAGCAATATACAGTAATCTTTATGAAATATTGTGAGATTCACTGTTTCAATTTCTATAGATGTAAAGCTAAAAATAGACTATGGCTTACATGTTTTTTGCTGAGAGTAAGCATCATACATGTATGTAATGTGTGTGTTGCAGATTGTGTTGGAGACAGACAGGCAGACTCTGTCTTTCAGTGTACTGCACGTTGAGGATCTTGAGGCCATGGTCAGTCACATGACTGCCTCTCTGAAGAGGATCTTCCCTGATTCGTCTCCAGGGTGGGTCTCTCTCTATAACCTCCTGTCTGAATGCACACCGGTGAGCAGATACGCTGCTACCTCATATCCCACATGCAGAATTTGAGTTTCTGTCTTTACATACTGTATCCCTCTTTGGGGTCCATATGCAGATGCTGAGAAATACTTAATTGACTATCAGGTAAAAATGTTAACTTTGCACACACTATACAGATGGATGAGAAATAAAACCACAACGTGCAGTGTGTTAATAAGGTGTTGTTCCACCACGAGCCTCCAGAACAACTTCAGTGCTCCTTGTCATAGATTCTCTAAGTGTGAGGAGCTCTACTGGAGGGATGAACAGCATTCTTCCAAAAGATATTCCCTCATCTTCGGGAATATGTTTAGATGATGGCGGTGGAGAGCGCTATCTGACACGTCACTCCAAAACTTCCCATAGGTGTTCAGTTGGGTTGAGATCTGGTGACTGTGAAGGCCATAGCATATGATTCACAACACTGTCATACTCAAACCTCTCAGGGAGCTCTGTGGCCCGTATGGAAGCATCTGCATTCAGCATGTTTCTACACTCATTTATTCAGGACATTTTGACTTGTCAAAGCAGGAAAAGCACAGGTGGTATTAATAACATTAACAGTGGCTGCATTCCATTTAGGAGAGCCAGTTCCAGGGCTCTGGTATTGTCAGAATCAGAATCAGGTTTATTGCCAAGTAGGTTTTCACATACGGAAGTTGCCTTGGTATACTGATGCATAACAATAAACATAGTAAGTAGATATGAAGAAAGACAAAACAAGTACTGTAAGTCAAGACGCATAGATAGAAAATAGAAAACTGACAATAAGATATTAATGACTGATTAAAAAAAAAATAGTAAAAAAAAATACAATATGAATAGAGCTGTACAGTTTTGTGCAGGGGTGTGCAAAGTATTTACCAGAGAATGTGCAAAAGTTCACAATATGAAATATAAAGAATATTTGTACAAAATAATAGTCCAATTGTTATTACTTATTCTATTGTCACCTGTTTGTATATCAAAACAGGATTGCCATAAAATGTATTCAGCACATTCATGCTCACATTGACATAAAACCATTTGATTTTGATGAGCCCATGATCTTCCCTTTAGCAGCCTCGAGACAAATTTTTAGTCAAGTTTGGCTTTATCGAGGGCAATTTCTGAAAGTTTCCCAGAGGGTGAATCCTAATTACTTTAGTGATCCTCTGAGTTTTCCTCTAAAAACTACTGGATGGATTGTGATGAAATTTGGTACACATGTTCATGCCCTCCTCTGCATGAATTGAAATAACAAATACCTGCTAAACTGAGCATTGTGTTTTAGTCTTGTTGTTAGCATGCTAACATGCTAAACTAAGATGGTGAACATAGTAAACATTATACCTGCTAAACATCAGCAGGTTAGCATTGTCACTGTATGCATGTTGGCATGCTGATGTTAGCATTTAGCTCAAAGCACCACACTACTAGCATGGCAGTAGACTCTTTGTCTTGTTATACAGCGTGTCAGTCTTAAACGGTATATTTTTTGTC
This sequence comes from Maccullochella peelii, assembly GCA_002120245.1. Lineage (NCBI taxonomy): Eukaryota > Metazoa > Chordata > Actinopteri > Centrarchiformes > Percichthyidae > Maccullochella > Maccullochella peelii. The sequence goes on along the minus strand of LKNJ01002163.1, from coordinate 4,600 downwards.
CTTGGATCTTCAGAAATCTGTTAAAGATGATTCCTGCAGATCTCCAGCAGAGATTCCTCACGCTGACTGGTGTGATAGAAGAGCAGCTGAATGGTCAGCCTGGCCCCTGTGGTATGTGCCTTTCATTTTACTGTATAGGTGGTTGGCTGTGTGATCACCGTCTATGTTGACATGTCATTATTTGTCATACTCTGATAAAGCTGAAGATGACATTGTCTGACCATCACCTGTTATTACCTTTTGATTTCAAGATTAGCTGTCTATCTAGTAGAAGCATTGATTTTGTCCTTATTTGTAAACAGCAGATTAGCAAATTTACCGAGATGATCGTTGATACATTTGCGTCTCAAGGAAGCTCTTGTATTTGCAGATGGATAGATTGTGTTTGAATGTGTGTTCCCCAGGAGGATTCTCTGATACCTATGCTGCTCTGTGTGATTTCAATGAGATGCCATTTAGAGAGGAGGTACAGTGGGTAAGTAACTACTGTAATGCAACATAAAACGCTTTAATATGCCACGAGTACCAACTTTACAAGGACAGGTAACTGTTTTGGCAGGATGTTGACAATATCTACTACATCAACAACTGGAGTCAGTTCAACCTGCAGGACTTCAGCCACTTAGACAACAGGTGAGATACAGTACAGTGCTGTTTCATCTAATCTTACCTTACATAAATTAAAATCCTCTCCTCATTTCTCCTCTCCTTTCCTCTCAGAGACTTGGCATTAGCAGTAGCAGCTCTGTCTTTCAACCAGTGGTTTACCAAGATCTACTGCAAAGAACTCAAACTGGTACACTCTCATTAGTTCATTTGTACGTGTTTTTCTGTTTTAAAGAATTGTAAAAAGGTTTGCGCTCTTGAATCCAGGCTTTTCAAAAGATAGTGTCAGGTGCATGTAGACAAAGTCCACACTCCCATTTCATAGAAAAACTGCCTGCACTCTGACAAAAAAGGTGCTTCACATGAGCTCATCAGCTACCTGGGTGTCGTCACACGACCTATAAGGAAACCAGAATGAATACATAGACAATATACTGATAGGGGTTTCTATTATTTTGTCCACCCCATTTATATCAATAAGGGTAGGTAAATAACAGAATAACACTAGAGGTCTCTCAATCAAAACAATAACAAAAGCCATAGTTTGATGACATTGTGAAGTAGCGTGGGATCATGGGAGTTGTTGTCTTCATTGTTAAACAACCGCCATTGCCGATGAAAATGTATCTGACGTGACTCACACAAATCATGTTTACGGACGAGGAAATCTATTAAAGTTTTAATCACGTTACGTTTAGTCACCTAAACTTATTCACGTTATGTCATTCTAATCAAATAGCAGCAAGTTAACGTTAGCTAACGTAACGTTAACTTGCTAACTTACCATTAGATGAGTCGTTATGTGGCTTTCAACACGCTCGTCACACAACATTAGCTACAGTAACTGTATGGGTAGTTGACTTATATTGCTAATTTACCACAGGGTTGCCAAATTTGGGTACCTGGCTGGAGTGAGATTTTGATGCCATGGCCCATGGGCTTAATCACGCGCACTTTATCACTTGCGCATATTTGGACTCAATTCACCATCAGGATTTTAAAAAGTATGCACCTTAGACATGTGGCGGGAGTGGGACCTTATGTTGTAAGATTTAAGGATATTTAAGCCACTTCCACCCTGGGAAATCCTCACAATTTCACAATATTAGACAAACACTAAAGGGCACACAGGTTCATTCACTAATGACAGTCAAACACGGTCAGAACTACTCCAATATCAGAACTACGCCGTTTTATTGAATGTTAACAAGTAGCCTAGCAAGAACCAGAAATAAACAAAAAGAAACAAAAGAACACAGGAACCTATCCTACTCCACACACATATTGACATAGCTAATACATGAACACACACACAGACAAATCTACACATGACCACACATACTCAGCCAAATATAGTTTTATTGCACTGTAGAATCCATATAGAATTAACTTGTTGTTCTATTGCTTCCTTTGACTGTTATTGGTTAAGTGAAAAGGTCTGAGCACACTGATTAACATTGAGCTGAGTAGATGAAAAAGCCTCCTCCTCAGTTGACATTCTAAACTACATGCAACACATGCAGTTTTATTTCTGTTGAGCACTTTAGACAGTGATGACTCCTAAAACTTAATTAAAAGATAGTTTCAGATTTTTTTAAGTCTATCTTAATATAATACTGTATGCTATATGTATATTGAAAGAGTTATTGGTCGGTGCAATCTTTACTCCGCTCCATTCCATGAAGTAATACCTTCCTAGACCAAATACACTGTAAGAGATGGGGAACAAATCCACAGTCCTTGTTCAGTGTAAAAAATGAAGCTAAAATGACACTTCAACAGTCTGAGTTAGACAAATCAATTGGGTATCTTCCAAAGTTATAGCCTTTAGTACCAGATTCCTTCTTTGTGTTTTCCCAGACAGTGTTTCTTGCTGAGCTGAGGAGTAGTAACACAAAGAGGTAGAGAGTATTGCCATATATAAGAAGATACACTACTTTAAATTGAAAGAGACCCAGCCATTCACAGGAAGATGAGGAGTTGACTGTTTCCAAAGCATTATCCCACCAGGAGCCTGCAAAAGTCTCCCCTAGTTCCTGGATTCATGGATATTGTGAATCTATGGGAGATGTAACGGCACATTTCTCTGCACTAAACCTTTTCCAAACATTGTGGGGAACCATAAAATTAAATTTGGTAATACCACACTGGAATTTCTTTTCAGATCTGTCTGTCTCTCTGTCTTTCTTCCTTTAGTCCGTAGACATCCAGCAGCAGCTGACTTTCCTGCTGTCCAGATCTCCCAGTCTGAAGGAGCTCTCACTGGAGGCCAGTGGCCTCAGACTGTGAGTTTGTGTGTGACTGTGTGCAGATATGTATTCATACAGCAAGGCAAAAAAAAATCATGTGGTGGAGAGCCCTCAGTACCATTATGCAAAGCCATACCATCAGTCTGCCGTCTGTAACTTCCCTGATGTAAGACATGTTCACTTGCAGTGCTCTGACAGTTTGGTATTCCTGACTTTGAAATTCACTTTGCCTGTCTGTGTGGTATTTTGGTGTCAGCTCAGAGAGTGCGATGCACAGGTGGGAGGAGAGGAACAAACAGGTGGGAGGTTCATTCAAATGAGGCAGTGAGTTATGGTGGAAAATGGGTCTTAGACTTCGTGCTGAGAATAAACATCTCAGAACCACAATGTCAATCTGCTGCCACTTTGTTGATTTTATCAACAAGAGCAAACTAAATACTTTGACCAAATGCACAGTAATAACTATACTATAATACCTGAAAAATCTTGTGACCACAGGTGAGGGTTGGAACGTAGACTGACTGGTAAATTCGCAAGCTTTGCCTACCGGCTCAGCTCCCTCCTCACCACAACGGTCTGGTACAACTCGCTGAATTTTCAGCCGATTTTTCAGCAGTTTGGCTTGCTACAATGTCAGACATGTATTTATGATACAGGATACTTGGTCAAATTTGGATCAAAAATTCAGGTTTTCATACCAAAATACTTTGTATAAAAAAAAGTGTTCTAGATAGTAACAGTAATAGAAGGAATGAATGAGTGAATGATCTTTATTGTCATTATACTCGGGTACAATGAAATTTTACTAACATAACTTAACATTATGATCTGATGTAGGTTTAAATAAGTCAACATTGACTTTTGGTTTCACACGGGACACGAACAGTGGTCTCCTGGGTGAAAGCCCTGTGTTTATACTACCTCACCGGACTTCCTCCTTTGCTCCCGTCATTATTACTACGGCCACTAGAGGTCGCCGCCCTGAGCAGCGTGTGACGGCTACCTCGCTGAACTGCTGCGGCTGGCACACATGTGGGGTCCACAGAGAGAGCGCTCCAGCCCTATCTTTCTATACTGAGTTTGGCTTTGATAATGGCCATCAATAATATAATGTTTCATTTCATTTCATTATACATTTCATTTATATTTAGTTTAGACAGAAAAAAGTTAAGAGGCTTGTGCTCAATTGTAACTGGGGAGTTAGTGTTCACGTCTGACATATTCTACAGATATCGATATTGAAACTGAAAGGTGTAATGTTGCTGGTTTGATGTCAATATCAACAGATCATTTTCACTGTCTATTTTTGCTGAGAAAAAAAATAATAGGCAAGACGCAGAATCTCTAGATGAGCCGTGTCACGCGGGCTGTGTAAGTAAGTAAGTAAAACTTTATTTATATAGCACCTTTTTTAACACAGGTTACAAAGTGCTTTACATCAACAATCAACAATAAAAGCAAAACATAGAAAATAAGGGTATAAAAATGAGGGTATATGTGCATGTATGTGCCATGCATATACATGCACTTACACACACATACATACATACAAATACACGTGTACATAGACATATATACACACATACATACATATATATGTATATATATATATATATATACATACATACACATATAAACATACACACAAAACCCACCACCACCAAGAACACACCCTGAAGAGTCATAGAAATGCCAGTCTAAAGAAGTGTGTTTTTAATTGTTGTTTGAAAGAGTCAACAGACTCA
>LKNJ01002162.1:88779-216839 GCA_002120245.1 Maccullochella peelii | reverse complement strand
CACTCCCCCCTCCGGCCCTGTGCTCTCAGCCCCTGTCCCGTCTAGATCTGGCGGATTCCAGATACCATCCAGCAGATTAAAAGAAGGTGGTAGGGCGAAGACGTAACATATTTAAGCCTTATTTAAGCTGATGGCCCCCGGACCGCAAGGTTATCTCTTGTTTCTGTAGCATGCAGCAGCTTATGAGTACAAATACACCGGCCTGGGCAGATGCCAGTCTGTCACAGTGCATCTGCTTAATCGCTCACTGCCAAGCACCAAGTTTTTTTTATTTGAGCGCTGATAAAGCCCCAAAATCTCTTTGCTTTCTTTACTCCAACCACCAGGAAGCTGACCTAGTGGAGATAGCGACGGAATAATTTAAAGCTTTGGTTTTTCACTTAGCTATTTTATTATGATAGATCTGTTGGAGAAGCACAGTCGGGAGGTTTGTTTACAAGGCCTGTCTTAATGGCTAGACACTTTGTTCTCTCACATACCTCTAGTGGTATCTAGCTATGTATATAGTTGTTTATCTCCCCTACCTCCACCCCAATACAATGGAGATGAATGGAATTCTGTTTTGTAGTGCTTAAAACATGATATAAATTTAGAAATTTAACAGAAGTGTGTCTTGGATACTGTGGATGGTCCACAGATCTTACTGCGAACTGTTTTCATGGGCGCTACTGTCTACTGAAGAAATGGTCTCTATGAAAACTGTTAACAATGTTAACAATGATTAACAGGGACACTATTAGGACCCAAAATTCACTTCCATTCTTTTGAGGTGGTGGCAGGAATCTCAGAGATGGATATCTGAAAACCTGGACAAATAAAACCAAAACTATATCCATGGTTGCATTGCAAGCGTTACTAAATTGGTATTTAGTTCATGGCTGATGTTCCGTAAAATCTTTTTTTTTATTATTTGACCACCTTCTGTAAATGACTGGAAAGTATTTTGGAGGAATTGTTGGGAACTACGCCTATTCGCTTTCTTTCAGAGTGAGACGAGAAAATGGATGCCACCCTCATGTCTGTAGGCTAAACATGGAGCTAGAACCAGCGAACGATTTGCTATTAGCATAAAGACTAGACTTGTTAGCCTTGTAGTCACACCAGGTAAATGGCCTAAATTAGCTATTTTTATTGTGTTATGTAGCGTTTTATTAACAAGTGAAACAAGAAACAAACATATGGCTTTTTATTAGGTGAATCAACTGAGTCAATATTGGATTTTTATATCGATGTATCTGGTCAGTGGGAGATATTGTAGCTTTCAGCAATTCAAACTAGGGGACTGATGTGAACGTTTTTTCCCACTTCGCTAATTGTGATTACAGTCTGAACAATAGATAGCTACAGCACATAACTCCCATAAAACCACAACTTGTCGTTTTTACATTTCTGTTAGTGTACAGATTAAACTAAGGAGACACAACAATGTTAATTAGTGAGCTTTGGAGGTGTTGGTGTTGTAGGTGTATTTTTAAACTTTGGACAGAGCCCGGCTAGCTGTTTCCCTCTGTTTCCTCTTTATGCTAAACTAAGATATTGGCTGCTGTCTCTAGCTTCATATGGAACAGCAAATTTCTTTAAGCCACTACTTTACTACTAATTTAAGATACTCAGAAGATCAATATTACTCTCATGTCTGTTTGTAGAGCCAGGGGGTGGTTAGCTTAGCTTAGCATAAAGACTGAAGCAGGGGGAAACAGCTAGCATGACTCACTCCAAAGTTGAAAAAAACGCCTACCAGCACCTCTAAAGCTCACTGTTTGTTTGCAGCAATCTGAAGTGTCGTAACAAATATCTTTCAGCTTTGGGCAGAGCTAGGCTAGCTTTTCCCCCTGTTTCCAGTCTTTATGCTAGGCTAACTTAATCGACTATAGACAATGTACAGACATGCGAGTGGTATTGATCTTCTCATCTAACTCTCTGCAAAAAGCAAATCAGAATGTTGAATTACTCCTTTTAAAGAATAAAAAAAAAAAAACAACTTAGTATTATTTTTTAAGAAACCAATGTCTGCCCATTCAAACTATCCCTGCTTTGACCCTTTGCTCTTCTTTGTTAATACAGCTTTCCTGTGTTTAGAATATGTTGTCAGAATATTTTAGACTCCTCCTCTTCCCACCTTACATACAGTATAATTGCAATGTTGGTGATGCACCAGCAATTTGACTACTGTAAATCACAGTTACAAAGGCAGTTACAAAACAAGTCAATAGCAGTATTATGTGTTAGAGGCCTGCCAATCGCCAGTTTTATATGGCAGCTTTCAAGGCAATAAAAGCCAACATCAGTTGTAAACACCATAAAATAAAGTGGCACGGCAATAGACAGAGGGTTAGAGAGGGCTGCACACAGTGTGTGGGGGTCTAATATTTCTTCTGTTAAGGGTAAAATGATGAACATATGCCAAACACAGAGGAATCCAACAGTCTCAACAACCATTATGTGCTTCACCAAATTCTCCATTATTCCCACTGCTGTTTGCACACAGTTAGTGTAACTGGAGACACCAGGCCTCATTTTCCTCCCTTAAGAGAAATATTAACATTTTCTACCATTCATTCTGTGAAAACCAGCTTCCATAGAGTTGCAATTTAGAAGTCAGATAACCCATGACAGGACACATGAAGCCTTAAGCTGGTTTTGGCGAATCTTACTTTAACTTAAGTGTTTTCATGTCAATCTGCACATTAGGTTAAATGCTGAAAAACCACAATCATACCAGCACTATATCTGAATTCTGTTTTGAGGTGGATTTTCCCCCTAGAATCTGCTAATTGCTCGACCTTTTGGTTTTGGGACTGACTGCTCTGTTTCTTCCCCCTCCGCAGGTTAGCAGAAATGGAGAATCGTAATGGCTCTTATCTGAATGACAGTATCTCACCCAATGAGAGCATGTGAGAACCGCTTTTTGTTTGTTTGCTTTGTTTTGCCAACCTCCTCCTCACTCACTGATTGGCTCGTGTGTAAACTGGCTCTGTCTTCTTTGTTTCCATTGGCTGGTTGTGATACATGTCAGTGACTATGTTTACATGTGCAGTATTCTGGATATGAGCTCATATTATGGTGTTATTCTTGTTTGCGTATTCATCATTTCCCACACACATATATATATACAGTATACTGTATATCCCTGTATACCTGATATTACCAGGTAATATCAGTATATCTCACATATTGTACTCATATTGTCTTCTGGGATAAGATTTTCTCTGGGTGATTAGAATTGGGATATAAAGTTTATATGCAGAACATTAACATAATCCCAGCATCCCAAATAAGGAGAGTATCAGTGTTTATGTGCGTTAGGTACAATATTCATGCAAGCATATACAGTATGTTCGCAATATGTTGAAACTCATCACTATAACTATGCATTTGCTTTCTCTGATTCCCTTGCTTAAACCATGTTGTATTTGCAGTAGTACAATGGAATGTGATTATTTTAAACAGGACGTTTTGCGTGGTACAGAGAGAGGAACAGAAAACTCCTATTCAGAAACAGGATATTGGAGCGGGTCATAATCTAAATCACTCAAATCAAAATGAACGTCTCGGCTGACCTAAGCATTAAGTTCCGGTCACAGCTGAAAGTGGTGAAACTCGTCCGCGATCCTTCATGAAATATTTGGTTCTAGACACTTATTGACTGCTCACTCCTAGTGCTTTTGGTCGTACCAAATACGTTTTAAGACATCGCTTTGGGCTCTGGTAACTTGTAGATTATTTTTAATATTTCATAGACAAAGTAACGTCGGCAAACTCCACACCTCCAGTTTCTAACACAGATCTTCAGTTATAAATTAAAATCCTCAATCCTGATGACATCACTGTGTAAAATTAACTTATGAATTAAGTAAGAGGATTTTTTTCTTCTTCTAACAATATTTATTACCGCATTACACCAGTTTTAAACCAAAGTCACCAGCTGTGTTCCAATTTTGTTTTTGATTACAGATCTCTCGTCCACATAATTCATTTACATTTTTTTTACACAAGCCACAAAGAAAGTCATTGTTTTAGTTTTACAATCCCACAGATGCACACAGCAAATAGTCTCTGAACACTTTGGCATGTCAAAAATGTCCATGTATGTTTTATGTGTCTTGTGTATGTGTGCATTCTATATTTAGTCTGGCTCCAAGACAAATTTCCCTTCAGGCGTAAAATAAAGTGTTTGTCAAGTGTAATAGATGCACATGGAATTTGAACTGCATAGATAAGGCTTTAATTAAGATTGCAAAGTTAAAGAGTGGCTGCAGTATAGCACATCAACATAACTTTCCAAAAGCAGCGTGGTTGATGAAGTGAAAAAGATGAGCAGAAAGCATCTACAGGCTGTTTTAAACCAGAGCTGAGACACACTCCTCCTGTAATGAGTGTTTATTTCAAGGCAGCTGTCATCTTAAAGTGGATTTGTTGTTTTCAAACAGCTCATATCTGCAGCTCCTTTTAGTATTCAGAGTTGGCTGAGCTGAAAGCAGTGCAGTGAAGGCAGTAGCATCTAAATACCTGGCCTAATTAAAATCCTCCCAAACGCCGCGGGCCGCGTGTGTGATCGGTCAGAGTTGGCAGAGCGTGGCCAATCGAGTCGCTCCGGAATCCAGCGTTGCAAACAGAGTTCAGAACAAATGTGTTGTAAAGGCGACAGCTCCAGCCCTCTCTCTGTCCCCGCTGTGTTTTAGATTCTTCTTCTGTGGTGCAGCCCTGTTCCACTGCTGCTGTTTCATTCACGTGCTGATTTTCCTTTTCTCCTTTTTCCTCTCTCTCTCTCTGTGTGTGTGTGTGTGTGTGTGTGTGTGTGTGTGTGTGTGTGCGCGCGCGCATACGTGCACTGGCATTTCCGTGACTATGTGATTGTGTGTGTATGTTTGCCGTGTGTGTGCGTTTGCAGCGATGACGAGCACATGTTGATCCAGCACTACTGCCAGTCTCTGAACCAAGGCTCTCCTCTCAGCCAGCCCCGCAGCCCCGCCCAGATCCTCATCTCCATGGAAACGGAGGAGAAGGGAGAGCTGGAGAGGGTCCTCAACGACCTGGAGCTGGAGAACAGGTCAGTGAACGGACCCATCTTTCTATTATTATCTTCTGTGGTCTGCATCATTTCTTTACTCTTAACTCGGCTCTAACTTTGACAGGATCAGTTGTTAAAGTGTCCTGATTTTGCATAAATAACAAGGAGCTGAATGAAGAATCAGGCTTTCCTGATTCATGCTGCGTCTGTGAATCACTCTTAGTCTGGCCCCTCGCCTGAGACCTCCTGCTACCAGGAGCTGTTACCCCTGACAACACAGCTGCCAGGGCCTACACCATGATAAGGTGACGATTCTCTGATTATTGCTGCCCTAAGTGGAGGAGTTCAAGTATCTCGGGGTCTGGTTCATGTGTAAAATGGAGCGTGAGATGGACAGGCGGATTGGTGCAGCATCAGCAGTAATGCGGGCGTTGTACCGGACCGTTGTGGTGAAGAAGGAGCTGAGCCGGAAGGCAAAGCTTTTACCAGAATTACCAGAATTTACCAGTTGATCTTCGTTCCAACCCTCACCTATGGTCATGAGCTTTGGGTAGTGAGATTGCGGATACAAAATGAGTTTCCTCCGTAGGGTGGCAGGGCTCACCCTTAAAGATAGGAGCCATATATGTTGCTACAGTGACCCAGCTTCCCCTCGATAATCAGTAAAACAAAAGTGCGCCCTCTCTCGTAACAGTGGGTGTGATATTTCACATGTATGTCAGAGCTGGCAGCAGTAGATTGAATCCTCTGCTGCGCTCGTTGCAGGAAGCTACAGTCCGAGTACGACCGTCTGAAGAAGGCCCACGACAGGAAGGGCCTGTCCCCGCTGCCGTCGCCCCCGGAGATGCTCCCGGTGTCACCACAGAGCGCCCGTGACGCCGAGCTCATCGCCGAGGCCAAACTGCTGCGGCAACACAAAGGACGTCTGGAGGCCCGGATGCAGATACTGGAGGACCACAACAAACAGCTGGAGTCCCAACTGCACAGGCTGAGACAGCTGCTGGAGCAGGTACACACCGCCAGGAACACACACTCATTCACAAACTGTGCCATCCTCTTACATGTGCTGAGTATACTTTGTCTATGATCCGAAATATAAATATGTAATGTAAATATCCGTTGTGTATTTTGCTGCCTGCCCATATAAACTGTGTCAGCAGTCAACACATTGTAAACAGTAGAAAGTGAGTATGTGTGGCAGCTTAGTATTAGCTAAGTATTGAATATAAATGCAAAACTAAAATCTGCCGCCCAAATTAACCTGCATGCCTCAGCTCTTTGGTCCTTTCTTTGTCATTCCACCATTTTTAAAATGCTTCATTTTCAACCATGTTTATGTACCATATCTCTAATACAAAATCAGACCTTGCAGATGTTTGGTTTTGACCCCTATCATGTCATACGGCTGTGGCTCAGGAGGTAGAGCAGGTCGTCCATTAATGCCACGGTGGGCGGTTTGATCCCCGGCTCCTCCTGTCCACATGTCGAAGTGTCCTTGGGCAAGACTGTCCTAAGTTGCTCCCGATGGAGGCCAGCACCTTGCGTGGCAGCTCCGTCGAATAAGACCAATCTGTAAAGTGCTTTGGGAACCGTTAAAGTCCATTTACCATACCCAGAGGCAAATTAAGGTGGTCGTGGGCCCCTTGTCTGTACTTTACTATCAATTGCATATTACCAACGATTGCATATTGAATGGCCCGTGCACACTTGGGGCCTTTTAGGTTGCAGCTTAGCTCAGTCTGTAAGTATGAGTTTAGCATCTCTGAGTAATGCTGCTTCAAATCCCACACCAGACTGTGTACACCCAGCTAGTGTCCTGGATTAATAAAACAGAGGCTCAAAGTCGATGTGAAGTTCCCACCAGTGAGCTTAGAGCTCCGACTGAAGCAGCTTCCTCCACACTGTCTGACTGCCAGTAACAGCTGACACAGAGGATCAGGCCAGCTCCTTGGTCCCACACACGCACACTTTACTTCCCTTTTGACTCCTCTAATTAAGCTGTGCGGTGCGGCTGCCAATTTGTTGTGTGTATCTAATGTGTGTGTGTGTGTGTGTGTGTGTGTCAGACGGATTCCAAGGTGAACGGCACAGCTCTGTCCTCTCCCTCCACCTCCTCTCAGCGCTCCGACTCCTCCCTCCCTCTGCTCCGTGTGGCCGCCAGCCAGACTACTGATACAATGGGTAAGAACACACACACACACACACACTCCCAATGAAATCCTTCAATTTGCATCCACCCTGTTCAAAGCATAAAGGATATAAATAGAGATGTACTTCCCAAACACATGAACAATGTGACTGGGCTTGATTTTAGCAGCCAGAATTCTAAAAATGGAAAAAAACATCCATCTCCTTCCTCCTTCCCCAGGTGATGATGAACTGTCCAGCCCTTCCCAAGATGTATCTGGGCTGGAGGAAGTGATGGAACAGCTCAACAATTCTTTCCCTCATAGCCAGGGTATGGAGCACCAGCATTAACACTAGCTTGTCTTGCATACAATGTCCACTCTTTTCTGAAGAAGCGGTATGAAACCTGGTTTGAACTTATGAAGTAACCTAACACCTCAGAAAAACAGCCACTTTCTGCAGGAAGACGTGATCAGATATAAGCCGATAATTGCACTCCTGTTTTTTTCCTGGAAGGATAAAACATTGTTTTTGAATGAGCCCTTTTAAGTAAAGCTTTCCTCAAGGCATTCAACTCAGAGGAAATATAAAGTTGGCAGCTTTGATGTAATAAAAGTGTAACTCGACTAATTAGCAGAGTCTCTGGGAAAGGCACCTATTATGAACATTTCTAGGTAACTGTAGCCTAAAGGATGGAAAGCAGGCCTGTGATATGAAAGATACAGGTTTGAAACCCAAGGCTGGTTGTTCTCTGCTCCCACAATCATTTCATTCACAGCAGCTGTGCAACGTTTCCACCAATCAGATCTTCATCAGACTCAAAGCAGCACATTATATACAGTACACACTGTATATAATCAAAGCCTACAGGCCAAGGTAACAATGAGACCATCATCAGTGACAGGTAGGACAATATGATAAACAGTCAGACAAAACCCCATAGAGAAAAGAGAAGAAATAATCACTAAAGAAATACACTGGGAAAAAAAAGTTGACTCAACTCAACAAAATTGCTAAAAGGTAATTATTCACACAGGGCTACAACTAATGGCCATTTTCATAATTGATTCATTTGCAGATAGTTTTCTTGATTAATCAATAATCATGTGGTCTTCAAGACATCAGAAAACTTTGAAAACTGCTCACCACAATTACCTGGATATGTATCTATCTATCGATCTATTTTGATAATCGATTAATCGTTTCAGTCATTTTTCAAGCAGAAATGTCAAACATTTGCTGCTTCCAGCTCCTTAAATGTGAGGATTTCCTGCTTTTCTTTGTCGTTTCTGACAGTAAATGAAGAGTCTTCGGGTTTTGGACTGTTGGTCGGACAAAAGAAGCAATTTCAAGACGTCACTTTGGGCTCTGGGAAATTGTGATGAGCATTTTTTTGGCATTTTATAGACTAAATGATTAATTGATTAAGCGTTACAATAATCGGCAGATTAAAAGATAATGAAAATAGTCATTAGTTGCAGCCCTACTCTATACCAGTTAATTGTGGGAGCAAAGATCAGTGTGCAGATTCCACTGGTTTTTTGTGTTACTGTATCTCCTGCTTTGCTGTGAGTTTTTTGGATGTACATACTTTTATCCTCCAATCAAAGGCTCACTCTGAACCTTATTACAGCTGTTAGGTAAACATGCCCTTCACACATCTGTTTTTCTCTCTATTACCGACACAAGGCTGATTTTCTCCTCTTTCTTCCTTTCTTTTCTTCTTTCCCTCTTTTTCTCCACGAGCCAGGAGGGAGAAGGGGATACCCATGAGAGGTTAGTGGCTCGACTTTCTCTCTCTCCACCTTCTCATCTCATTTCCCCACCTACTGTACTACTAAGGACTATTTCCACTGCATGCAAGTTCCACGTTTGTACCGCTTTTGGCCCCTGCCATCACAATTTGTATTTCAGTCAGAACACGAAGTCACGGTCTTGAGAGAAATATAATAATTGGCTTAATAATGAGGTCGAATTTTGGCTGTTGTAGCAAGTAGAACTGTGCACAAAATGTCAAACAGGGAGACATTATGTTGGAAATGTCACGGTACACTGATGCATTGGGAAAACAACAAATATCTGTCCTTCCTCCCTCTCCCTGTCTTTAATTTCCTTTCCCATTTTCTGTCCCCCTTCTGTCACACTGCTGCTCTGTCCGTTAGTTGTCAACAAAGTTCTGTGCAACATTTGATGTGTCTGAGGCATAACTCGTATTTTTCTTAGAATCGCTGATTCCTCCGCTTAATACACTGTAATACAGTATATGTATATGAAACAAAGGCCGCAGCCTAGTTCAGGTAGTCGCCTCAAGTCCACCGCTATACTCACATTGCATACTCCTCTCACTGCAACATCTACAACATTATTATGTAAATGTAGAATATGTACAGGGGTGATATTTGGCATGGAGGGGAGTGACCATGGCAGAAAGTGGCTTGGTCCACACATAGCTGTCACTTTTTCAAAAAAGTCAAGTTTGAACAAATTGTGTTACCCCGGTCATCCTGAAAACCTCCTCCTGAAAGAATGCCAATGGGCTGCATATCCTTGCATATACATCTTGCTATCTTATCGGTGATGGCCTTTTTACAAGCTTCTGGCGAGGCTCCTAAGTAGGCAGTCAGACGAGGTTGTACAGTTGACGTTGCTCCACTGGTTTCTGGTGCCTCTGCTGCCTCACTTGGGTGGCATTACTGGCATAGAGACATAACACTCCTGAAATGCAAGATGCTGCTTCAGTTTTTATTCGTTGATGAAAAATGTAATACATTTCGTCGTAGTTCTCATTTTCAGTGGTTACTTATTATTTAGTTTTAATCTAGTTGTCGTCACCAGTGAATACTTTTCATCATAATTTCTGTAGATGAAATAAACCCTGGGTACCACACCGCTTTGAGTCTATGTTCCCCTAGTGAGTCTACGTCACTCCCCACTCCCTGCTGTGCTGAGCTTGGTGCTTCCATGTGGGGAGTGATGGGGTCAGAGCCTAGATGTCACATATCAACACTGTACATGGAGGCCTACATAATGAACATTGGCATTGTGGTCCATTCCATGCTATGATGTATCATCACGTTCCTGATGCAGACTGATACAAGGCTGTCATGATTGGAGTGTGTGTATGTATCATAGCAGTGGTCCACCACTTTGGTCCAGACTGAAATATCTCATTGGATAGGTTGTCATTGATCTGGTACACGTTTATGGTCAAATACCTGCAAAACTAACATTCCTATTAGCCTCAGCTCTACTTTGTGTTTTGTGCTAATTAACAATGCTAGCATGCTAAGATGCTGGTGAACATGTCCTGTGTCTCAATTCGGATACTTCCGTTAGTACACTTGCATGCAGTACACTGCGTACACTATGTACTTACTGGTGTAGTGCGTGAATTTCGACAGGGTAGTGTTGTCTCAAATTGAACACGGCCGTTCTGCACTTACCGGAAATGCCGATCGCAACATGTGGCTGCTTTTTTGTCTTCCTCTTCTTTTTAATGGCGAATTGCAACCGGGCATTACCGCGATTGCCGCACGCCAAAATATCTGCCAGCTCGTTTGCTCACTTGACTTCAGTTTGATTAAAAATGATTTCAAATGTACGTGGTTTTTAACAATCGCAACCGTGGCCGCCATTTTCATACGTTGGTGGTCCCTCCCTTTCCGCTACGTAGCCAAGATGGGGACCACTGAGGTTGAGTTCCACACTCAACTTTCTGACCGTTATGAGCACACCATAGTGCACTGCATTTTGCCTTACTTATCAGTGTGAACGCACTTATGCACTCAAAATAGTAAGTGTAAGCACGGAAGTACGCAAATTGAAACACAGCAAAAGTAAACATTATACCTGCTAAACGGCATGTTAACATTTTCATTGTGAGCATGTTGCCATGTTAGCATTAGCATTTAGCTCAAAGCACCACTGTGCGTAAGTACAGCCTCACAGAGCATGTCCGTAGACTCTTAGTCTTCTTCTGTATGTAGCACACATACTAGCCCATTTTTACGGTCATGTGTCTGTGAGCTTGTGTTAACCTATGCAGCTTTCAGTCTCTCACTGTTCGTGATTGTGTTTTGTCTCAGCATTTCCTTCCTCTCCCTCCAGGTCCCAGTATTGGCAGTTTGTTCCACATGGCCGACGATCTGGGCCGCGCCATGGAGTCACTGGTCAGCGTGATGACAGACGAGCAGAGCGCCGAACAGCACGAGGCCCTGCCCTTCTGATCCCGCCCCTCAACCTTCAGCCCCGTGTCCTCCCCCTCCTCCCTGTCCTCTTCTCCCTGCCTACCTGTCGCATGCTTTTCTAGTCAAAACAACTGGATGGGAAACACAGTTTACAAAGAGAATATATAACGTCTATTTTTGTGAAGGATTGCAGTTCCAGCAACGACGCGTAAAAAAACAAAAGAAAAACATTATAACTTGTAGATTTCAGTAGTTTCTTAAAACGTCCTGAAGTTGTTTTATTATTAACAGAGGCTGGTTTTTAAACTTCTATGCAATTGTATAAAACGAGAGTGGGGTGGGCGGGGCAAAGAGAGATGAGATACAAATAAGTGTGTTCAGTGTGGTTGAATATTTGCCATCTCTTTGTAATTGGGGAAACAGCTAAAGCATTTCAGACATTTGTATCAAAAAAAGAATGATTGTAATCATAAGGGTGCTTTCTAAGAGGAAAATGTCTTTCTATAACAGCGTACACTACTGTCAAGGTAATGCAGGCATCCTGGATCTTTACAGTACGTTGTCTGTGAGACTGTGTGTGTGTGACTTTGTGTGCGTGTGTGTGTGGTGGTGCCTAATTTCCACATTACATTACAGCCTTTTTTTTTTGGCATGACAAACCTCATGTTATATTTGAAATATTCATTTATTCACTCATCCGTCCCATCCATCCTTCAATTAGTTAATCTTCCCTATTATTAACATCTCTATGGCAACAGTTTTTAATCCCTCTGTTTTCAACACAGTGTGCTGTGTGCGTAAACAGGCGCTGTTATAGGCCCGATTCAGAACTGAGACAAGTCAACAAGGTCACTTCAAACCTAATATGGGAACATAATGGCACATAATGGGAAATAATTAGACATAATTGGACATCATTTGGATTCCATTTCCATTATCAATCTACATAATATGTGGAATTGGGGGAAAAAAAACCCCAGCAGACTGTGATCTCTATTTTTTATTTATTTTTTGTTAAGTTAGTCTCGCTCCATGGTATTTAATATATGTTAATTGGTTAAAAAATATGTATAAAAAAAGCTACAGCTGACATGAGTCATAGTATGTATGGCTGTGCATATTAAAGGGAAACTCCAGTGATTTAGTATTGCACTTCCATAAAGTTGGGGGACTCACAAGAGAAGCAGCAGAGACCGAGATATATATGAGTAAAGCTTTAAAAACACTGGAGCCTGAATTCCCCATAATGCAACTTTATAGCGTTTTTCAACAGTACACCCTCACAGCGTGGTAAATTTCCCGCGTCTTTTAAATTCCATGTCCTGATGACGTCACTATGACGACAGAAGATATTATACAGCTGTTTTGACAGGCTGAGTAGTACTCCCCATGACGAGTAAGCTGATCTTCATTTGTGAAATTGTGAGGAGTGGTGCTTTAATTTTAAAGGTACCATGTGGAGCTTTTGACCACCAGTAATGTTTTTAAGAGTGGCTCTGCAGATGTTTTATAAGGAAGGAAATGCATTCAACACATTTTTCAGGACTCGAAAAAAACACACAATGTGCTTTGGTAGGAAACACTGAATGTAAACAGAAATCAGTGTTGTCATGAATAAAGTTCAACTGATGTGGATTTTCAAAGCGAATATTTGTTGAATCAAAGCTACCAATATCCAGTATTTTTAAGGTAAGGACATTTATCTTCAGTTCTGCATCGGGCCTTGACAGACTCCTTCAGAAAAACGTCCTGATTATTGCATTGGTAAATCTTGAGTAAGGATTTTGTTTTAAATTGTATCACTAAGATGCACAACACACTGTGTATTGGTTTATAAGTTGACAGTTTCTCCTTGTCAGAAGTACTGTAAGAGGAATGTGATTTTAAAAGAATCGGAGCACTACAGTGTTACAAGGCTGCTAGTTGAGATTATTCTGAGGAATTCTTCTGTTTGAACCATTACTATTTGAACAGAGAAATATTTGAGTTTCAGGAAGCCCAGTAACGTAAGCGCTACCTCGTGTCAAAGTCTGGTTCGGAAGCAATTTCTCTACTGTGCTCACTCCCACACTCTTCTCAGATTGTTGATTATGAATTGATTATTGCTGGCTGATTGATTCACGTCAGCTATCCTAATCACTCCGTACATGTTCTACTGCACTGTAGGAGCCTCCGATCTGAATGTTCGGATGCTTTCACTGCATTTCTCATCTCTATCAGAGATTTCTATGACTCAAGTATAAAAGCTAGCATTTTACACAAATCAAATGAATCCGTGTGCACTACTGTCATACCTGGGACATACTACATATTTGTTTTCTGTGTGGAGGATGCGTTTATTCTAGCAGAGTGTTGCATTTTGTCTTTGGTTAAAAAGTTATTTTGTTTCGTGCTGTGTGAGGTGTTCTATTAGCATGTGTGACTCATATAAACTCCATCCTTATTTAATGTATAACCACTGAGAGAAGTCCGTGGTGAGCATCGCGGCATTATACACTTGTGTGTTTGTG
This sequence comes from Maccullochella peelii, assembly GCA_002120245.1. Lineage (NCBI taxonomy): Eukaryota > Metazoa > Chordata > Actinopteri > Centrarchiformes > Percichthyidae > Maccullochella > Maccullochella peelii. The sequence continues at coordinate 203,004 of LKNJ01002162.1, read as the reverse complement.
GCATCATATTCTTGCAGCATGATCCAAGAGGGTTCTGTTTTGATCCAGACACTGAATTTGATTTTCTTTCGTTTCTCATTTCTAACGTTTGTGTTTCATTCGCACATGATTTTTCAAATAACGCATCAATACTTCACAACATATCAGATTCCACCAAATATATGCCTTACTACTGTATTATAAAATGCTTTACTGTATATCAATAAAGCACGCAGTTATGTTGATTTGACTTGCCTCTTTGATTTGCTGTTTGTTGTGTTTATTTTTTTTAACCAAGATTAGAATAAGTGCAAGATACAATAAACACACAGAAAACATTTATTTTGAAAATCTGGTCTACACACACAAAAAAAGTATCCTACAGTTTAACAATAACTGACCCAAAATCTGGGGCAAAGTGCAATTTACACACCTGAGTGCATATAAGCTTTTGGTGTCATACAGAACAACTCATTTATTCAACTTTTACATCGACAAGGCAAGTACACAGAGCACTCATATTCTCGCCATGAAACCAAAACAATGGGCTGAAAGACGCTAAAAAGCTCCATAGAGCTGAGGGGAACTGCTGAGTTGGAGATAATTCTTTGTGGGTTTGTGGGATTTACATAGTCATTGATAATATAAAAATATTGATTAGAGGGAGCTTTCTGAGCAAATCTGTGTAACAGCGTTATAAGCAAGTGTAATGGCTCTGTAAGCAAGAAGCTAACCCTAACCCCTAGTTACTGTATCTGATCCAAACCGCTCCTAATGTTCACATGAAGCACATCTGTATCAATTCTGAAATGTCCAATACGTTTTAGCTGAGCTGTGAAATACAAGAATTCTGCTGACACTAAATAACAAAACATAGAAATGACAAATTAAATGATTCTAAATATATTAACTTGCCAGTAAACTCTTTATAGAAATGTTTTATTTGTAGGTTGACCTCTGAGTTCTCATTTTATTGGACCTCTGTAACTATCACTTAAAATGGTTACTGTATAGAAAGTATCCAAGTATTTGCTACAATGCATGATGGGTAGTCTATCATGGAAAGGTGTGTATGAAGCTGCCATCATGAAATGATGTGATGCAGCTCTGACATACCACCTTTGGAGGCCTGCCATTGGCTGTTTCCAGTGCTTGAAGGAGGATATTTTTTAAACTTTTTTTACAATCCTTGGGAGTCACTGCGATCAGCACTTAAGAATCACACTAACTTTGATCAAAGTTACTTTTGGCTTCTTTAACAAAAGCTTGTAAGTCCTACTTTTTATTTAAAAAGTTTTGACACCCACGCCACATTCCTATCAGAGTGCGTCGGAACGACCTCATCCTGTACGCGTACAGGATCGGGTTGAGGGCAGAGTTGGCGTGTGAAAGCAAAATGGCTGCTAGTGTGAGTGACATGGGCACCTCACACTGTGGGCAGAGCAGCAGGACACAGTTAATGAGGTGGATGGGCATCCAGCACACCATGAAGAGAAACAGGACAAGGAAAAGGGAGGTGGCCTTACGCAGCTCCTGACGGGTGCGAAAGTTGGATTTGGACTTGTTGGTCTCTCCTGGACGGGGCTCAGAAGGACCTGAGCTGGAGCAGGTAGATCCAGCTGAGGCAATCCTGAGCCCTGGCTTTGTAAAGACAGCAGTAGTCTCAGTTTTAACAAGAGACTCAATGCCAGACTCGGCTTCGTCTCCAGCCTTACATTTTCTCGAATTCCCTTTTCCTGACCCCGTGTCTTCTCCACCGCCTGTGGTTCCCACAGCAGCTGAACTCTCAGTGTACTCTGTCCCAGTGCTCCCGCTAGCAGCAGCTCTCATGTCCTCTGTGGTTCCGCTGGCCACGGCGATGCGTCTGAGCTGGCGGCGGACGGTGAAGAAGATCTGGCTGTAAATGATAACCATGGCCACCAGCGGCACCAGGAGGCAGCAGAAGAAGTTGAAGTAGACCATATAGTTCATGTCCACCACACAAGTGAAGATACAGTAGCTGGAACGACAGGGAGGTGTATGATTTCCTGCTTTCATTCATCCATTAAATTCATTTTTCATGCATTAATTCCAATGCATCTTTCTGCAAATTTCACATTCATTCATTCATTTAGTCATAAATACTAATAAGTAATATAATGAATTCAATTATACATGTATATACAATTATATGTCCTACTTCTTTCTTATGAGTTCATTCATTCAGTCATTTTTCCATCCACACATACTGCACTACAGTACATGCCAAGTCATTTTGCTGGTCTCATTCATTCATTTCATTTTCCTGCAATCTTCCTATTCATTCATTCACCCTCCCTGTAATTCATTCATGAAATGTCCCTGCCTTCTCCCCATTATTCACTCATTCATTCATTCGTTTAATTTTCCTGCAATCTTCCCATTCATTCATTCATTCATTGCATTGCATTTTCCTGCAGTCTTGTTACCATTCACTCTTCCATTTACCCAGTCACTCTGTTCCTCATCCCATCCATCAATTCATCCATCCATCTTCCCTCCTCATCCTCTTACTCAGCGTCTGCTGGTTGTCTTTTCCAGTCCATGAGCGGCACGGAGCCAGAGATGGCTCCCAGGACCCAGGTGACCAGCAGGGCCAGCCGGGCGTTCGTGGGGCTCATGACGCGCTGGTACTGGAAGGGCAGAAGGATGGCCATGTAACGCTCCCCTGCTACTGCTAACATACTCAGGATGGAGCTCTGGAAGAGAAGGGAGAGGACACAAAAGAGTACTTCTTAGTTTTACTCTCCACTGTTCCATCTCATACCGTTAAGACAGCTGGTGAATAATGCTGCATTGATCCCTCCACAGAGGGAGGTCAGAGGTCAGATCAATTCTCTTTTAAGTGACTGTATAAAAATTATTGGGTGCGAAGGGTGTCAGGAAATGGTTCGTTCCGACACTCTGATAGGAAAGGGGAGAGGAATGTGGAGCACTGGGCCTAAAACGCCAGTAGAGCGGCACTGGGTGTCACAAAAGCATCACTTTTTTTAATAAAAAGTAGGACTTACAAGCTTTGGAAAAAAACTAAAATTCAAATAGTTACGTCAACAACATGGCTTAACAGTTGAGAGTTTACAGTTATTAATAATTGAACATTGTCTCTCCAGAGTGCGCCTACAGTGGCTTCCACCTTCCCTACATTTGTGTCGTAAAGGAAAGCAGAGCTACAGTAAAGTAAAATGTGTCATATGAAGTTATCTTATAATATGCAAGTTCAGCATCACATGTCGCCAGCTTCTTCTTCTTCTTTACACACTTTTTGTTATTAATGGTGAAACAAAGTATACAAATTTTGAGATATTAGGGGATATGGTAGTGCAATTTCTCTTAATAACGCTGGAGAGTGTCTTGCTTTTTTACAAAGTGAAACATACGTTTCAGCCCGCCTCCCCAACCTAATAATTTTCATACAGTCCCTAAATCAAATTGTACGTCAAAGAACTGCGAACTCAAAAGGAACTCTTTGGGACTTTGAATTTCCATAGGGACTCTTGGTCAAAGTGACAAGACTTTGCTCCAACTTTTCCATCTTGGTGATATACTTTACGCAGGTTATGTATGGGTGGTGCTCTTGCCCTGCAGAAATCCACCTGCAATCAGTCACCAAAGGGTAACTACCTGTGTGAGAACCATCAGGATGCTGAGCAGCACCAGGCAGAGGGGCAAGTTGTGGCGAGGTCGACCCAGGTCTGTCAGCACTGCACAGGGAATGGCCACCAAGCCCACCAGGATGTCCGCCACAGCCAATGATACCTACCACACACATGCATACAGAGTAAAACACACTTCTGGTCCTTTAGGTAGCTGCTTGTAGTTTTCCCAAACCACAGATCTGTAGATTATGATAAGATAGGAATAGTGTCAGATAGGGATGAAACAGACTTCCTCACCAGAAAGTAGTTGGTGACAGTGCGAAGTTTCTTGTTTTGGGTGACAGCCAGACAAACCAGGAAGTTGCCTATGATGGCCAGCACGGCGATGATGAGCTCAGTGGCGATGTAAAGCCCTTTGAAAGTGGGTTGGTATCCATATGGCATCTCTGCCGTACAGCTACCAGGAGTCACATTCATGATGAGAGGGAGACTTCCACAGTCATGGAAAACCTGGAAATCAGAGTAGAGATTTTGAAAAATCACAGTTTTAGAGCTACTAAAAAACCCGGTGATAAATATTAAGGTACTTGTGTATCTAGTTTATTTTGATTAAGCTGCAAAAACATATTCTTAGCCCTGTTTCACACTGGCACCTTTTAGCCTTTAGGTTATCAGGGGATAACCCCGCAAACTCGGGGCTAACCCTGCTCCGGTGCAGGGCCAGCAAGCCCTAGGCTAAAGTCGGGGTTAGCCCACTGTTCCAGGATTGTGCCAGTGTGAAAGCTTTCTTAGCCTGGGGCTAAAGCCTATAATATATCTCCACAGTATTCCAGTAAACATATGTGCTTTTAAATGCACCGTTATTAAAACAAAGCTAATACGCTAACTTTGACGTATGGCTGTAGCCTGAGGAGTAGCATTTTAACCATTTGTTGTCTCGTTAAATGTTACGTAAAAGGTACAACGTGGAGTTTTTCACTGCTGGCATTATGAAGCAATGTTTTCACAAGTGGGTCAACGTTTGTATTGTGCGCAAGTACTCACATGCACATGGTCGGCATGATTTACATCCTGCCGAGCCAAGAGAAGTAGCAATGTGGCAGCAAAGTCAGTGAAGAAGGGGACTACTAGCTCCCAAACACAGATAGTGCAGGATTTAAAATGTATGTATGAGGAAGCAAATGCATTCAACACGTTAGTTAGAACTCACTGATATACACAATGTGCTTATGTGAGAAAGTGACTGTAAACATAACTTTTGTCTGGAATATCCACATTAATTCAATGAAATTGAAGAAACAGACACCCAAAAATCTACAAACCAAATAGCAACATCCAACCAATAGAGATCTTTAGTTTCTAGAAAATGCTAACTATCTTATTTTCTTCTCTATACCCACATCACTCCAATTCTTAAATCTCTACACTGGTTGCCCGTAAGCCACAGAATTGATTTTAAAGTCCTATTACTTACTTATAAATCACTACATATAACCCCCGTGAGACGTCTTAGGTCACTGGGGAGCGGACTGCTAGTGGTGCCCAGAGCAAAATCTAAACAAGAAGCGGCTTTTAGTCATTATGCAGCACAGCGCTGAAACCAACTGCCGACCATTGCAGCTTTTAAATCCAGACTGAAGAACCTTATTGTTCTCCAGCGCTTTTAACTAAATGTTTTTAAAACGCAAGGCCTTTTTATCATTGTATTATCATTATTTTAAATATTTTTATTCTTTACTCTTTTATCTTATTTTAAATCTTGTGTAGATTAATGTCTTATAATTTTGCCCTTACTAATTGTGTCGTTTTAGCCGCTCTGTGTTAGGGTGGGTAGCAGGGATAGGACCCATGTGCAGATACTCAGGCAGACTCGATGCAGTTCAGTGATTTATTAGGAAATAACGGCTTACATGCAGGTATGGGAAGGCAGGTAGACAGGCAACAGGTAACAGACAGATCCAGGTCCGGTGACTGAAGCTAAGAGGAACAAACACAGGGCAAGATACACGGAAACAAGGTCAGCGCAATCAGAACAATGAACCAACACAGAACAAAGGAAGGGGACCGGTATAAGTAGGGAAGTGACTGATGAGGGAATTAGGGGCAGGTGAGTAATGGGGAGCAGGTGTGTATGTATGTATGGGGAGCATATGTATCATACTGTACATGCTGCTTTGTGGATGTGGAGATCACAATTTTGTCTTTACATGTCCATTTTCTTCACTGTGAATTGATGTGATCTGTGCTTGATTCAGAGTAGGGATTGCTGGCACAACTTCACCTACTTACAAGGTGCATGGAGAAGGGAAAAAGTCTGAAGAAGTCAAAACTCCAGCAACACGATAGTATAAAGAACAACTTGCCGGAGTTTTGACCTCTTCAGACTTTTTCCCTTCTCCATGCACCTTGTAAGTAGGTGAAGTTGTGCCAGCAATCCCTACTCTGAATCAAGCACAGATCACATCAATCAAGCACATCATCTGTGCTTGATGTCTCAGGTGTCAGACTTGACTCAGTCTGATCACGTTAGTTCTGAATTGCTTCATGAAGCAGATTCATCCTGGTTCACTTTGTCAGGCTCATTCAAGCCAGGCTTTTCACAATAAGTCCTGCTTTTCTGGGCCACCTTTATGAACCACCCAGGGACAAAGTATGGACATTAAGTTGGGGCACATGTAAACTCTTATGGGAAGAAAGGGAAGAATGGACAAACAGAGAAATAGGAAGAGAAAAAAAATCTCCAACTAATGCTCAAAAGAGCCAAAATACACCACTAATTCTTGTTCTTTTGAACCCAAATGTTGTATTTGCCTCTCAGGAGCCTGCTTTTGGTGGCAGAGAACAATGAATTTTTTCCACTTTGGTTTCAATTGATTTTGGAATCCACTTAATTAGTCTTCTGCTTCCGAGAAAGGAGTTTCTAGCTTTCGCACTGGTTACACAACTGAATTCAGCTGAAGAGAAGAAGAGATATGAGAGGAGAGAAGAACAGTGGTTGTTATGAAGCCCAGCCTGTGGCCTTTGTGCTGACCAACTGAGCGGTGAAAATTGTTCCTGATAAGGGACAAAAACAACGACACACACACACACACGCACACAAAAACAAAGACCCAAGTGTTCCCTATTTACATACACTGATAGGGATTCAAAGCTGCTGCCTGTTGCTGTGTACACATAGACACACATAAATAGATAGATTATGTGACTCCACAGCTCACTCTTTCAAATAAGGACACCTTTCCCTGCAATTCTAAACAGCAGACATAATTAAAAATACAGAGCAGAAGTTGAGTTTCTGCATTTGTACAATTAGTTTTCCTGCACCATAATTAATTAGGGACTGTCCACAAATTATTGGGGTGGGGAGGGAGGCTCAACCTTATATCTGACTTCTTAAAAAACAAGACCCTCCCCAGGGTTATTAATATTTGGTTTGGACCCTCCCCTTGACTTGAAAAAAATTGCAACACCCTCCCCCTAATTTCTTAACTCAACCCTGATTTCAAGCTTATTATGTGAATGAAATAGTTTGTTATAGTCAGCCCAAATTGCACATTAGAAGCAATTAGCAATTGTCAAAAACATGGGCTGGGTTGTGCTGAACATGCTGGCTAAATGATTAATTGATTAATAAATTAAAAAAAAATCGACAGATTCATAACAAAAATAATTGTTAGTTGAAGCCTTAATTATGTTATAGATTAACTTCATGTACTGTACATGTTGTATCTATAATACAGATGATTTTATCATAGCTCAGTTATAATGCAGATTAAAGAGAAGGTGACTGTTACTAGAAATACTGAAAAACTGACACACTCTTTAAAGAGATAATAACCAATCCCCACTAACTTTAAAGATCCACATGTACTGTTTCCAGGGTTCTCCGAGCTAATTTTGTGCCTTGACTGTTTTTTATAACTGACATATTGGTCATTCTAGCTACTGGGAAATGAAGCCTTGATAGAGAGACATGACTGTTGTTCCTTGCACATGGCAAAATGCATTCATGGCACGCACACAATTACCTTGCAAGGCAGCAGTTATGCGCTTGTGGCCGAACCACAGTGGTTCAGACCAATAAGCGTCCTATGAAGAACTACTGGCAGCTACGGGCGTGGTTTAGGTGTGAGGACTGCAACTGTTTGTTCGAAAACAACAATGGCGACTCATAAAGAGGTTAGCATAGATGCTGCTATAGCATCAGGTATATCAGAATTGGAGAGCAAAGAATGCCACTGAAGGCTTTTCTCCATGGAAAAGATGTTTTCGCCCTTCTCCCAAATGGCTTCGGCTCTCCTACTACGTCATACGTAGATCTGTAGTTGATCTGATTGGTTGAAGTTAGCCCCCGACAGACAGATGGTTCAGCCAATCACATGCCAAGAGCCTGCCCTTTTCCAAACAGTTTCCAAGGACGACTTCTCAGATGTGTAACAAACCATTTAGTGTGTCAGGCTACACACACAAGGCATGTTTTTCACAAAACTATTTTCATGTAACTTGCGAGTAAATCTTGCAAGAAAAGGGTGAAATAAAATATAAATCTGGGGCATGGAAAAATTAAAGACCTTCCTCTGTTCTCCCCACTACTACCCTCTCTTAAGCAAAAAGAAAAAATACATAACCCTCCACCTTTTCAGACCCCGCCTCCCGTCTAATAATTTTCATACAGTCCCTTAGAAATTATAACAAAGGACACAAAAAAAACAACCAAAACAGGCAAAACAGAGCATATAAACCTCTAAAGCTCTATAAACCAATGTCACAGAGACAAATTACTGCATAAGTATTGTTTTTGGTGGATAAAGCAGTTCAGGTTTGGATTATGATGTGTACTCACCTGCGCTAGGCTTCAGGTGCAGTCATCACACAGTTTGGAAGGTCCAGACCATCCAGGACACTAAAACAGAGTTCACTTATGTGCTTAATACACTGAGAGGAAACTGGGAAAGCAACAGATGGAGCATCAACTGCTGGGATGAAACCACACCCTCCTCCACTTTTCCCTCCATCCCTCTCTCTTCTTCTGTTCCCTCTCTTTCTTGCATGGGAGGTAAAAAAAGATAATGTAGAATACGTCAAGCATGAGCCTGTTGAATGAACAGCAGCAGTTGCCACACTGCTCTGGATCTGGGTGAAATGGAAAAGCAGATATGCTTTGATGTAAATCTCCAGCCGGTTCCTGACAAAACAAACATGTCATATTAAATCTTAAAGTTGGAGACCCCAGTGAATCAATGTGGAGGAAAATAATGTAGAAACTAGATTTTCAAAAAAATATATACATATATTGACACACTACAGTAACTTTGGAGTCATTTTTGTAACAGAGTTTTACTTCCACATCAAAAAAGACAAATTGGATGTGACGTAGCAGCCAAGGTCAAGACAATTTATCATTAAAGAGGTACAGCACACTTAAATGTGTTTTTTGAGCTGTAAACTAAATGATATGACTGTACTGTGATGAAACATAGCAGTGCTGGTGTTCATTGACATTTCTTGCCAAATTTTTATAAATCTGCATTTCCTGGGTTGAAAATGGCTCAACACGCCATCTACTGGTTTAAATCAGCCCTGAACCTGCGAGGCCAACGCTGACATAGAGCCAACCAGTTGACTCTCGCAGGAGTATTATCATTAAACTCTTTGAAATCTGAGATTACAGAGTTCAACTTCTTAAAGTGAATGTTCCTTATTTCATTGAATGTTTTACATTGTAGGAGGAAGTGCATCTCTGTCTCAGCCTCACCTGTCGAACAGTGACCACATATTTTTTTCTTTTGGTTTTCCTGATCGTTTGAGTCTTCATTTTTTAATTGCCAGTTTGTGGTCACTGAGCCTGTACTTAGTTACGATCTGTCTGCTTTCTATCTCTGACAATAGAGAGATATTCTGCCAATCATAATCTCTTTCTAGGCCCAGATAACATTCTAATCTACTTTGGCTTTTAGTTTGCTTTTTGTTCCCTCACTCCTCTGTTGCATTTGCCTGTCAGGTGTCTAAGAGACCAGGAACAGACCAGGATTAGAAGAAATAACGACCATAGGAGAGAAATTGAGTTGTTCACATCACAATATTGAGATCATATCTGGCATTGCCTAATATAATCCCACACTACGTTTTAAGGTGCTGTACCTAACCCTAATTTGGAAGTTAACAAACGTTAAAAAAATTTTTTTTACGGTGCACAGACTATGTTTTGGTTGAGCTGAATTTCTGACGGACCTGTGACCAACTCCTGTCGGCGGTAGAATCAGAAGCTGCTGCTGAAGGTGGACCTGATAAAGGAACTGCACCAGCTATCAGCCTCACACGGTCCTGGCTTCGACATCCCATCCTGAACAGTTAGTCATATAGCCGGGAATATACCCCTTAAATATAAAATAACAGCCGCACACTACCGCGTTTTTCGATACAGATGCAGTAAAATCCGGTCTCTTCACCTGCACAACACACACCTGGGCACTAGAGCTAGCGCCGGTGCTTTTCCTGCTAGTAAAACCGTGGACTGGATGTCCTGACAGGCTGGCGTTTGTGCAACCTGCACAAACACAATAATTCACCATGATGAAAAATGGTTGAGTGCAACATAAAACTACCGAAATAAGGCCAACAACCGCTCAGACTATTGCTCACACACATACACACGCACAAATACATGCAGGAGATACTGTATATATATATATACGTAACGTATGTGTTGTCCAAATATTTGGACAAATTATGTTTTGATGCTTTAGCAATAAGCCCTTTGAATTGAATTGTCTTTTTCCTTGGAATTTTTGCCCTTTTGTCTTTTAAAACATATCAAATCTTTTCTAACTTTTCAAATGGTAATTTTCAGGAAAGGTTAAGTAGCCTATACATTTAATAACAAAAAATTAAACCTGCAAGTTGCTCTTTAAATGTTGTATGCTTTGTGATATTTCAGTAAAGAACTGTGAATGAGGAAGCCTAACATGTTGTGCCAAGCATACTTGATAAAATGAGAAACAAGTGTACTTTTATTTGTCATTCTATACAACACAGGGCTGGCACAATGAAATTAAAGTTATAGCCCGCTTCACCCTACACACACAGAACATACACTCACCGGCCACTTTATTAGGTACACCTTGCTAGTACCGGGTTGGACCCCCTTTTGCCTTCAGAACTGCCTTAATTCTTCGTGGCATAGATTCAACAAGGTGCTGGAAATATTCCTCAGAGATTGTGGTCCATATTGACATGATAGCATCACGCAGTTGCAGCAGATTTGTCGGCTGCACATCCATGATGCGAATCTCCCGTTCCACCACATCCCAAAGGAGCTCTGTTGGACTGAAATCTGGTGACTGTGGAGGCCATTTGAATACAGTGAACTCATTGTCATGTTCAAGAAACCAGTTTGAGATGATATGAGCTTTGTGACATGGTGCGTTATCCTGCTGGAAGTAGCCATCAGAAGATGGGTACACTGTGGTCATAAAGGGATGGACATGGTCAGCAACAATACTCAGGTAGGTTTAAACGTTTAAACGATGCTCAATTAGTACTTAGGGGCCCAAAGTGTGCCAAGAAAATATCCCCCACACCATTACACCCCCACCACCAGCCTGAACCAATACAAGGCAGTTTGGATCCATGCTTTCATGTTGTTTCCGCCAAATTCTTTCTGGCCCTACCATCCGAATGTCGCAGCAGAAATCGAGACCCATCAGACCAGGCAAATCTAAAACAAACCAGCACAACGCTGACATTATCACCATATAAAAGATGTGACAAATTTGTCAGCAAACAGTTACCTATTTAGACTTTCAGCGGAGACAAAGCAACATTTGCATTCAACTGGAGTCATATTTTTATCCCCCTGATCAATATAAATCCAATATTCACTCTATTTAGCTCTGTTTTGGTCTTCACCAACTATTGAATATCTGGTTATTCAGCTGTTAAATGCTACTTTGTGTTCGCCAGCTAGTCACCAACTTTGTGACCACCATCTGCCATGTGGTGCTGGGCAGGTAGAGTACGGGGGGTTTATAAGAGCTTTTTTTTTTTTTTTTTTTACTAAAAACAGCTGCCTGCTGCTGTGGCTGGGAAGCATGCTAATGAGAGTGGTGACACTAAACCAAAACAGTGAAGTTGCAGGCTGTGAAAAAAAAAAAAAAGTGAGCTAGAAGACGCTAAAAACACAGAGGATCATCAACTGCACTGCAGTTCCCCTCTGTGGGTAAATCAATATAAAAATATTTATTTTAGCAGCTTTAATGTTTGCCACAATAGAGCATAGTGTGACTTCATTTTGCATATTTGACCATGTTAAAAACATTACTAAATGTTCTAATGAGATGATCCATGTGATCAGTGAGAACTAAGAAGAATGAAGCTACTACTAACCTACTGTGCATTTACTTAGTGAGGCAATTGTATAGCATAAATTCAATATAATTGACTAAACCTCAAGTGTTTGCACAAAAACCGACAGCACATGACAGCTGCATATATGAGACTGACAGTAGCCTAATGGGTAAAATGGCAAACATACTTCGGAGATGCTCTTAGTTGAAAATGCCTCCAGTGGAAATCAGGACCTATTCTTTGGGTACCTGTACACAACCCCCACTGTCCTCTTAGGCTGCTCAGTGGTCAACAGAATAAGAATAAGTTGGGTGTGTGTATCTCAGTGCTTTGTTCCATGCAGTCATATGCTTAATATTCTGTGATGTAGCAGTCTACACAATACAGAACGAAAGCATATTGAAATCAAATCCACTTTATTTGTTCCAGAGTTTACTGTATATGCTCTATGTGAGTAATAATGATACAGAATGAACAATGTCACCTCCATTTGACACCTTTGTAGGGTCTCTCATAGTTTATTTTTCTCATGTTTGATTTTGAGTTCTAATTATAGCCCTTTTTATTTACAGCTGAAATCAGGGCACTCCTGCACGTAACAGTTCATTTGTGATGCCCCAGAAAGGAGCAATGTATAAACTGGCCAGAAAACATCCAGGGTGTTACTATCAAAGCATTTTCTGAAACAAGATCCATATGGAATCAAGACCCTGCCACATAATGGATAACATCAGCCACCTTGAAAGGGAAATGGTGAAAGGGATTGTGGTGAAGACTGCCAGACCACGTGTTTATACAGTGTCTGCTGGGTGGCGAGGTGACACACGGAGGCAGATCTGTCACAGGATACTCAAATTTGCGTTCCACAAATGTAGTCAGAAGGTCACAGTCCTGCTGTTCTGCAGCAGCCTTCAACATTTAAATTGAATAATAACAGCTTTATGCAACATATGAGACTGTCAGGGCCTAGTAGGATAGATGACTGAGGTTGCCTCATGTTCATGCTCCTGGCTGGATTCAAGCTCTAGTATAGCAGAGCCTCCAATAATATACACTGGAACTGATCACAGTGGAAATCTCGCAAAAACTGTGTCTGTCTCCTCCCATTCGTCCGTCCGTGCGTCTGTCTGTCCCATCCTTTAGTTTGGCTGGTATTTATAATACAAGTGACACCAGTGGTCTGGTTTCTGGTTTCACTTATTTCTGTTTTCTCAAAACTGTGAGGACCGGGGCAGCAAGCAATTAAGCCTCAATGCCATATTTCTCTATCTACACCAAGGCTGGTGCATTTCTCCAAAGATACAAAGAAAGCAATTTGAACACACTACTCAAATGAATGGTTAGAGTGTATGAGTACAAAAAGCTAAAGCACTCCAACTTCATATATGTACTGTAGCTGGAGATTATTGCCCGAGTGGTTTGAAGCGAAAATCTCTCAAAATCTCCCATTGCGCTTTCTATGAAGGGCTGTGAGAGGCTTGTCTGAGGTAAAACTGCCTTGAGCAAGGCATTTAGCCCTTTCTTTTCAAATCCAGTCCAAAACATCTTATATTCCCTGATGGTGAGTACAGGGGATAAAGGTTTGTGTAATTTCCAGCTTATCCTACTTCAGGAGGAATGGGTGTTAATGAAGAAAGGAGACTATTTTGTAGTATTACTGTTAGACTTTGTCAATGAACCAAGAAACAGATCTGCATGGTAATACTGTATGGCAGGTTAAACATACTGCAAGGTTCCTTCCAGGCCCTGTTTTTCCAATATTTTAATGTGCATCAGGATCACTTAGCTGTTTTAATGTCCCTTGGATCATGGATCTGACTGATCTTGTTGATTCTGAGCCAGTAAAAGTCTAATAGGATGCAAATATCTCAGCATCATGTCACAAATAATGTGTTGTTAGGCCAAAAGGGAATGAAGAATTTGAGGAAATGGTGTAAGAGACAGGTCGCATGTCACTTATCTAAAGTAATAAAAAAACATTTGAAAAAAAATGTCTGTGGATGGCAAATTAAATCTCCATTAAGCAATATTTTCCGTATCAACACTAAATCAAATCAAATGACACTTTAAAAGGGCTGTTAGTATTGCTGATCTCTGAGAATTAATAGCCCAGTCTGCAGCTCTGTGCAAGCTTTCAGCCTCTTCCAGTTAATTGTTTTGGTTCACCAGCCCGTCTGGTTGAGTCCCCCTGGCTCTCACTGACCCCACCCCCATATAAAAAACAGTGGGCAGCTCAAAAGCTCCCACACACTGATTGTACACTACCTGCCCAGTGTGAAATAGTAGAGTAGGAGCCAGTATCTTTTAGAGAGTCAAGTGCCTAGAAAAGACTGTCAAACATCTAAGAACCCATGGAGATCGAGATATTTATTCGGGAGACCAAACAAGGACTAAAATGAATGTGAGTACTGGACCATTTCTCATATAGCTGGGCAAAGAGTCCAGAAGAATGTTCTTTTGGCTCACATTAGACACAAGAACGCCATAATACTTCAAGGCTCTTGGGCTATGGCTGTGTTTTGAAGTCTACTGTCTGGATCTATTAGTCAAAATTGTTAAAACCGAACGAACAAACTGTTTTCTTTAGTTAATACACGGACCCAATACAATAAAACAGCTCATTTAGAATTTGCAGTGTTTGAAGTTTGTAAATGTTCAATGTGTTGTCTGTACACCTTGATCATATATAGATCCCTATGCTTCTAAATCCTGGGATCGTGAGAATCCTGATTCTCGATATCAAACCCATCCTGGTCTCGCTCTTTTAAGGAACAACAAGTTTGATCAAATGTATTTTAACCACCAAATCCAAACTAAATTATCTTAATCTTCTTCATTTCTAGAAATTCTATAATGATGGTTAAACATTGTAACCATACTTTTCTGATGAAGCTCATTTTATATATATAAAAAAGACAGATGTTTACGATTACATTCACATACATGCAACATGCAATAAAGACAGAGAAATCCAAGGCATTGAGTTCTGAGTGTAGCAAAAAGCTTTTATTCAAGCATGGCTGACACCCACATGTTTCAGCAGGAGTCCTCTTCAGGGCGTGACACGTAGGTGTCGGCTCAGAACTGTAAGTGCTTAGCATTTCCCCTTTGTTTTTGCAGATGCTTCCAACTCCAAAGAGCAACTTTGTTTGCTGAATTCTAATTTCTTTATTTTAAACAAAATGTTGAGATAGTGCTCCAGTTGTCTATTCTGAGATGTTAACATACCATGTTAATTGTTCTTACAGACAGAAACCATAACGATTAGATGTTTTAAAATGTATGGATCCAGAGTCTTTGGCTGCATGCATGGCAGAGGGTGATCCACATTAGTTCTTTTATCTACTGGTGTAATATATTCCAGGCAATCATGAGGGGCCTTTTTCACAGGTGACATTTTGACAAAAAACATATCAAAATGTCTCCTGTGAAAAAGGCCTATTTGTATAATTTTGAAAATATTGGTGCCAGCTGACCTGGGAACTTGAGTTGTCCTAAGAAAGACATTGACTGTGGCAGCCAATGACAAACTGACGCTTATCAGGTCATAATAAGGTGTCGTGTCTCACACACAAAAAAGGGTCCATTGAATTGTTTTAGATGCACCACCGAAGATGGAGGATCAAACCGGTCGAGGCAGATGACCGACCGCCCACCCAGAGCCTGGTTCTGCTGGAGGTTTCTGCCTGTTAAAAGGGAGTTTTTCCCTTGCCACCGCCACCTAGTGCTTGCTGACATTAATTGTTGTTTTATTGTACGAGAAATACCATGTAGAGAAAATATTTTTTTATTCATATGTTAAAAAAAAAACAAAAAACGTGATGACACTAACAGTTTTTGCTTTTATAAGATTTGGGATTAAATAAGTATTACATTACAATAAAAGCTTACAACCTGCTTGGCCAGCCTCCACAACTACCCGCCATGATTCCTGTCAACTGGATGAATGCTTGGATTTGTTCAGAGTGCAGTAAAGGTACTTTGAGACAGAAAGTCAAATGGAAAGCCTAATGGAGACCGTTACTTTCAGTTCCATTAACCACAGTTGGTGATGTTTAGGTAGAGAACAGGCTTCTATGATCACTCACTACTTGTCCCCTGGCATCTTCGAGACCATTCATCTCCAGTGTCTCTCCTGTCAAACTGAAAACTATCCAGCATGACTGGCAAAGCTTCAGTATCTTCCGGAATTTGTTGTAGAAGCACCTTCGGCTTTAGGATAGGTTTTGTTTGTCCAAACTGTATAACCATTCACTTCAATACATTTGCAGACCTGTGCTGCACATCACCTTAAGATTCTCCAAAACCAATATGAACATTTTGGCTAATTCTTGCACAATTTTGATAGTTTTCCTTGGCTCCTTCTCCTCACCTTCTTTTGCGCCAATATAATGTACAATATTATGATTCTGTGGTCATATTGTTTCCACAGTGGCACAGAGCTTTAGCAGTGCACACAAAAAATAATTTTGTAAAAACACTGCAGAAGGCTCGTTTTAGTGACAAAAAGCTCTAATTGCTGATGTAAATCTTTTGGACAGCGCAATTGCTTGGCTTCTGAACGCTTATTATGCTGGATTATGTGGCATGAGGTGTTTTGAGTAGGTTTGGAGTAATTTAGCTCCCTTTGGAAGCTCTATCTCTGCCAGGCCCTTATGTTTTGATGTAGGCTGTCAGAGAGCTACAGTATGAGAATTTACTGTGCGTTATGGAGACATACAAACTGACACAAGTAATTAAATACTGTCTAAGATTTACATTTTTGCGTGATCCATTGCTTCTAAAAGAAGCTTTTGTGCATTTGCTTGTCTTCAGTGGTGATCCCTATAATTATCTGGACTCCCCTTATCTCTCTTGACACGATCTCCTTACAAAATAAGAATGGGTGTGGGTATCTTCTGTGCAGTAACTTCTGAGGCAAAAGCTTATGCCTTTCTGTCTGAGAGTCCTGCTAGCTAGGGAATACTGCTGTCAGAAAAAAGAAAGATCGAGAGTTTGCCGACCCCCTGCAGGTGTGTTTCTGCATCTCAACAGGGGTAGTTCCCATGCACTGAACCATTTTGTCCATCTCTAAACATCTGATCCTGGCAGGCCATGCAGTCTTAGGTTTCCATGGAGGAATTGTTTCATGGGATTTCTCATATCTGACTGCTGATTCTTCTGAAAGATGTAGATCAGCTGGCAACCCTTGCGGCAATACAGTTCTGTGTCTATGTTCACCCAGCAAGTATTTATTGTAATATAATTATTATTGCAGGTCATTGTATATTTGTAATATCATTACTGTTGGTATGTCAGCTGTGTCTGTGATCTGTAAATCTGTTTGAGATAGGTTTGCCACTTAACAAAAAGTAATGTATAAGAGGGGTGCTAATGAGGACACTCGACTCTAATGATGATAATGATCGACTATAATGATGAAAACTGAAGCTAGAAGTAGTCTAATGAGTACAATCCTTTATGAACTGAAACATATGTGGGGTGTACACGAGAAATTACAGATTGGATATGTTTGACTCCCTTGAGGAGACTGAGTTTTGCAATACATACTGTAAACTAGAAGCAACAAACTTTGTCCACCAAGAACACAGTTTTTTTACTTTACTAAATGGGGGTTGCCAAAGATTGAATACTCGCGTATATAGGGTTGAGACAAAATAACATCCCAATAAGCAGCATTTGTCAACTATGAAGAACAAAAAATAGACAAATAATCTGTGCCCAAACTGCATGCACTTCAATCAAAACAAAAAGCTAAATGATTTAATATATCAAGGGAAATACCCTCAGAACTCAAGCTGCATTGATGATTCATGACAGCAGTCACAAGATGAAACTATGCAAAAGAGACATGATAGACAAATACAGTGTACAGTTTACAGGGAACTGACAAATAATCCTAATTGGTTTACAACTAATGACAAAGCTTTGTATTTGCAACTACAATTTGGTTGCTTTAGAGCTAAAGTCAGTTTTCATGGACTATTTACATTATTTTGTCTTCCTGCTCTTTGTTGAAAGGGTTCAATTACCTTTCGTTTTAAAAAAGGGCCCAATTCCCATTTTAATGTAAATATCCCAATATTTCTTCATCTACATTATGCTGCACAGCAAAAGGTACCATACCTAACAATAACTAAAAACAACCAAAGGGCATGTATGCATTGATGCATATAGCTAATTTGTCTGCATGCTGCTTGCAGACATTCAGTGACCCATTAGCAGTGCACACATCTCTTCGGTTTGCCCTGTAACAAACCACATGGCACCAAAAGAGGGGAGATGCAGAGATTCAAGGCAACAAGAGACTAATGGTGAGCCGAGACATGCTTTTGAGAGAAGACTATGACAGGGTGAGAGGTCCGTGGAGAAAATGCAAGCAGTCATAGAAGAGTAGAAGAGAAAAGGCTTGTCCACTCATATTCTTCCTCTGCACAATACCATCAAAAGAGGAACGGAAAGAATCAGGGTGGTCAAAAGAAGACAATACTTCAAACCCTACTCTAAACATGTAAAGACTAAAAACAGTGTATATAAAAGGTACTAGGCTATTGTAATTTACGGTTATTAACCAAGTTCTTTTTTATTCAGAATTACAGCTCAAGGTTAAAACATAGTAGTGACACAGTGAGTTGCTCTGGGCAATAAGGCCATATTACACAGAGAGTACCCCTGTCCTTACTACACTCTGAATCATAAATCCTGCATGGTACTCTGGTTAGAAAATCACCATTGCATTTGCTTGTTTTTTGATTAGCAATGACATCAGCTGACACTTTAGCTTTCATTCCGACAGCCTGCTCTTTAGATTGCCCCATACACACTAGATTGACGTGTCTGACGCAGCCAACAGAAATGAACAGATCTGGAGGAAGTGAAAATGGAAGCTGCAATTACTGTTCCATTCGAAGTACTCAGACCACAATACGAACTGCCACAGTCCCATGGCTTTAATTCACTTAGAGCAATGTGTAATTTGTGTTGGTGCAATAAAAGCAGAATCATTCTAATCTTCACTATCAAGTTTAATAATTTTTTTAAAGCCACAACAGCGTGGTAGACAGCAAAAGAGGTTCTAAAAAGCACTACACTGATAAAATGAAGCGCTCTTACAAAAACACTTTTGTGGTGAATGAGTTATGGAAAGAATACTTGCCTATTTAGCTCCCACATATGACAACATGATGAATATTTGGAAAGAGACTGTATTAATCTTTCATAATGGGATTTCCTTTTTGAAATTTAAAAAGATACATATCTTTACATCAATGTTTGTTTTATATCATGATAATGTAGATATAGCAATATAGATAAACTGCTTCCTTATCACATACACTTATGTGTTGCTTTACACTTACATACACTTCTAAGAGTGTGTCCCACAGATATAGCCGTTACTTAAATCGCATGATTGATGTGAGAAGTAGAGCTTTAAGGTTTTAGCATGTTAAAGTTCCCCAGAGTCAAAATCAAATAGGGGTTTAAATACCTCTGACAATCTCCCCCTCTCCATTTATCATCGCTTGGCAGCGATCTCCGTTTTATATCACTGCAAGGTCAACAGCTCAGCAGTGGCATGGATATGTCAAGTTTGCAAATATTTGGGGGAGTCATTTAAAGATGTACCATGGCACTTTTGGCTGCTAAATTAAAAATAGTTTGTATGAGCGTAGACAATGTGTCACTGATATTGTCAGAAATTGTTTTCAGCACACTCAGAAGTCAGAAGTACAGCAGGGTGCTTATATTGTGTGACCAACCCCTCTTTATTGACTGGCTGATCATTACTTGTGAGGATTAAGTCCCCATAATGAAATTTTATGCAAGGAAGATGGCTTATATCTTTGTAAAAGTGTGTAGATAAAAGCAAAATTATGATTTACTAACTGGCTTTGCAAAAGTTATGAAAATAGATTTTGCAATGATGTCAAAATGTGACTTGAAAATGTGAAAAATTACTATTATGAAATTTACCTTGTGAATTGAAAAATAATGGTTCATCGAGCTGCTTTAAGAAACGCTTTTTTCATACTGTAGGATAAAGTCTAACATGTACATATTACAGGAAAACATTTCAATGATATTGTCTATGAAATACAAGGAAAGTATTCCAGGAAAACAATAATTAAACACTTAAGATAACAGCAATATACTGTATATTGCTGTTATTTTTATACATTTAGAAAGCCATATGTTGCCATATCCGTTTACAAATGGGAACCTCACCAGTAAATAGACATAGCTTTTGCTTCCTGAAATCTGTTTAATTTGGTGTGTTCAGTTGGAATTAATGATGTAAGATTAGTTATTCACATATTCATTTAAAATCAAAATGTGATGATGGGCTGAATTGAATCCCGATTTGGTGCAATTTTTTTCTCTTAGAAACCTATGACAGACATAATTTTCATAACTCTTTTCTTTTGATCTTTCCATCCGTTATGAGTATACGGCATTGTTCAAAACTGTCATAGCCATTACTTTTTCCATGTCTCCACAGGTAAGCAGTAGGATGGTGTCTGGGGAGGCAGGAGGGCACAGCTACTTGGTGGCATGTTGGCAGCCCATCCTGATCCTGATGCTGGGCACCGTCCTTTCTGGCTCCACCACCGGTTGCCCCTCCAGATGTGACTGCAACGCCCAGGAGCGTTCAGTCGTGTGCCATCGACGGAGACTGGCAGCTCTTCCTGAGGGCATTCCTACTGAAACAAGGCTGCTAGACCTCAGCAAGAACCGTCTGAAAACTCTGGGGCCCGAGGAGTTCATTAATTACCCTCAACTGGAAGAGCTGCAACTTAACGAAAACACAATTTCATCTATTGAGCCTGGGGCTTTTAGCAACCTCATGAACCTTCGAACTCTGGGTTTGCGCAACAACCAGCTGAAGCTCATTCAGCTGGGGGTGTTCACAGGCCTGACCAACCTCACCCAGCTGGATATTAGTGAGAATAAAATTGTCATTTTGCTTGACTATATGTTCCAGGAGCTGTACAACCTGAGGGCTCTGGAGGTTGGTGACAATGACCTAGTATTCATCTCACCCCGATCATTTCATGGCCTCAGCAACCTTGAAAGCCTCAACATTGAGGGATGCAATCTGGCCTCAGTGCCCACTGATGCCCTGAGCCATCTGCATAACCTGTTGTCACTTCAATTACGCTATCTCAACGTCACTGTCATAAGGGATTACTCCTTTAAGAGGCTGTATCGGCTCAGAGTGCTGGAGATTTCTCATATGCCTGCCCTGGACACCATGACTCAAAAATGCTTGTTTGGACTCAACCTCACATCATTGTCCATCACAAACTGTAATCTTACTGTCATCCCTTACCAAGCCATCAGTCACCTAAGATATCTTCGGTTTTTGAATCTGTCTTTCAATCCTATTCTAACTGTGGAAGGGAACCAACTGTTCAATCTACAGAAGCTCCAGGCTTTTCATTTGGCTGGTGGGAGATTAGCTGCCATTGAACCCTACTCCTTCCGAGGACTCAACCACCTCCGTGTACTCAATATATCCAGCAATAGCTTGAGCACCCTGGAGGAGTCGGTCTTCCACTCAGTGGGCAACCTGGAGACCCTGGCTTTGTATGACAACCCGTTGGCCTGCGACTGTCGCTTGCTCTGGGTCTTCCGCCGGCGGTGGAGGCTCAACTTTAACAGACAACAGCCCATGTGTGCTTCACCTGAGGTTGTGCAAGGAAAAGAGTTCAAGGACTTCCCAGACATCCTCCCTTCTGATTATTTCATCTGCCAGAAATCAAAGATTGTGGATTATAAGGTTCAAGAAAGCCATGTAGATGAAGGAACTACGGTTCATTTTGCTTGCCAAGCTGAGGGTGATCCAGTCCCTGTGATAATGTGGCTATCCCCTAAGAAGGAATACATCACTACCAAAACCGTGGGGTCAAGACTTTCTGTGTCTAATGAGGGAACATTAGAGGTGCGTTACTCCCAAATCCAGGATAACGGCACCTACCTGTGCATTGCAAGCAATGCAGCTGGCAATGACACCAAAGCTGCTCACCTTTTTGTGCATAGTTACTCCCCCAATTGGCCCCACCAGCCAAATAAGACATTTGCCTTCATTTCCAACCAGCCCAGCGATGAAGGTGCTAATGTGACCCGGGCCACAGTTCCATTTCCATTTGATGTAAAGACACTTATCATTGCAACCACGATGGGATTTATCTCTTTCCTCGGAGTTGTCCTCTTCTGTCTTGTAATATTATTCCTCTGGAGTAGGGGGAAAGACAATACTAAGTCAAGTATAGAGGTTGAATACGTGCCACGTAAAGAGGAAACAGAGGAGGCCAGTCCAACTGAAGCACCCATACAATTCAACATGAAAATCATGTGAACTTCAAAAAGGAGGCCACCTAAGCTTACAAACTGCAGTCGGGATGCATACTATCCTCGCTTCAAATATGTACTCAGTTTATGAGCGATAGAAATTGCACAGCAGCAAACGCATCTTGACACTATACCCTAAATATTTCTTTTTTACTTCAGGGACTGAATCTTTAAAAGCAAATGTTGAATTTCAAATATTCTAATTTCTGTAAATTTGTATTGGCAATTCTCAATCAGTATGTTAACATGCACTAAACAAGTGGATTACTGTGTGTAATCAAATTAAGGTAATGGTTTGAATAAAGCACATGGATCACAGTAGACGGATTTCCCCAATAAACTGAGTTTACATGATAGGTGGGTTCCTGTCTGGAAGGATGTGGAGATTAGCCTGCAGGTATAATCTTTCTGTCAGCACAAAATAAGAGAAAGATGGATGTACAAAGCACAATAATCCACTATTAGAACCCAAGTTCTGCTACTTGAAAAGCTAAATTGAAAGCAGTTTCTCGGTTTTCTTTTGTCCCATTACAAGCAATTGACAAGTATGACATAAGTATTATGGGCATTTTTAGATAAATAAAAAAAGATATAAAGAATAGTCATATTTTGACAGAATAAAAAAAAGTCATACAATTACAAAGATAAAACTATATTTTTAGAAAAAAGAAAATCACAGTATTACAAGACTAAAATAACATTCATAATCAAATATCATAATATTCAGAGAAAGAAGTTATAATGTTTTGAGAAAATATGTTTTCAAAAAACACAAATTTTTGGATCTTAATTCTCTGAAATTGAAATTTTAGTATTAAGAATCAGTTGGTGGGTTACAGACAGAAGAGTCAGTGTACTTCACCACCCGTCACGTGTCAGTGAGCAGTGGCCTTTAACTACTTTCCAGCATCATTAAATTGTGGTTTGAGGTTTTCTCTGCACACTTTGGCACTGGAGGAAACCATGTCCAAAATTTCTAACAGTAGCCTTTAACTCCATTACTTGTCACAGACAAGTAATTTTGTCAATTGGGCTTCAATTTTACGGTGTCTATCAGTTATAATAACTGGAGTATTTCCTTAATCTGGTAACAGTATAATTAGAAGTGGGCATGTTAACACACTGAATAAGAAAATTAAGTCAGTCCTACAATATGTGCTCCTTTCTGCCAACAAAAGAAGTTTGTCATTAAATGTATTGACATGTTCAGCTATACATATTTTTTCTGTATTTTATTCTTTCCTTGTACATTATGCTATGGAACAATAGTAATGCTTTTAATGGCTGTGGGTTTTGAACATATTATAGTAAAGAGCAGGTTAAATATTCAGTAAACATGTTTTTGATTTAAATTAACCAAGAGAGAGTCTTACTGTTTTTCAGAGAGTACCCTTGAAAATAATCAGATTAACATTTTATCATCAAGTGTAACAAAGTTCATTTGTTTGCCAATTTGGCAGCTCGATAAGTGCAAGCACTCTGTCCAAGTCCTGAGGTTACTTTGTCACCGGTGCATCTAAAAAATGGTGACATTATTCATTTGTTGCCTTAAGTAACCCATTTTCCAGCTTTCAGCTGAGCAATACCCAATATTTATGTGTAAAATAGAGTTTTATGCCTCATAAGGATTTTATGTTGTCTAATTAATTTCACAGTCAAGGTCTGCTCTGAAGATAATGTGTTCAAAATACTTGTTTAAAAAGGGATGGGCAGATGGAAATTCTATTAAAATAAATAACATTTTATACTACGGGGTGCTTATTTTATGCTAATCGACTAAATTAATATGAAGACACATTTTTCATCTCTAAGAGGTGATCTCCTGTGCTGCAAGTAATGTTCACAGAGCGTATTGCTTTACTTAGGATGCACTCGGTGAAGCACACTTTTAGAATACCCCTTAAATACTCATCTCATTGCAGTCTTTGAATTAAAGTTGCTACTTGCCAATGTAGTCATAAAAGCATATAGTGCATTCAGACCTGGTGGTAAAGTTAAAATATAAACATGTCCAAATTCCCAGGGATCCAAGTATTTGTGCACTGTAAAGCAAAATGGCATGTCAAAGTGAGCTGCATATTGTAAGCTTCAGCTGTCCTTTGAGCTTAAAGCTAATATTAGCGTGCTAGCATGATTATGGCGCACAATTTAAAGTCTACACAATGTGTGAATGAGGCTAATGTGTACCTATAGGTCACAATGAGGACTGGAGGAAAACAATGTTGTATTGAGTTTAAAATGGGACCGCAAGCCAACACAAAACAACATTTCTGGATACCAAGCACGGTAAGTGTGTTAGCTGTGGTAATTCTCAACTTGTGTTAGCAGTCATGAGTGCTACTAAATGGTTGGCTATAGTGACAGCAGATGCTCTAAACACAAACTGTCACCGACACTGGGGACGCAACATTACACTAAAAGCCTGAAGGCATAAAGGCGCCTGGTCATGTTTTAAAACAGCAACTGTCTGATCAAAATCACAAGAATAATTTCTTTGCTTATGGACAGGTTGGCAAAAACAATTCTTTTCTATTATGTAAAATAAACATGACATATGATATTGTATGACAAATTTATAGAGCTTATGCAGGTTAATACTTTGTTCATAAACATTCTAAGTCATTGATAGAACACTTAGAGATCTCCATCTATCTATAGCGATCGAGAGATCTTTTTGTTGTAGCCATATAGTCAGGTACCTTGCCTCACATTTCTGAGAATAAGCCTTTAGATGTGCTCCAGAGAAGTCACCAGGACCTGTTGCATCCGGGTTATACGCTTAGATGAACAAAGCAATAAAAGGTAGCAATAACAATAAACACTCATAAAAACAAGAAAGCATGAAAACAAAAGGAAAATGAGTTTCAAGAAGGCAAAAAGCATCCCAACATGAAATACTTGTGTTGCCATGTCTTGCTGTTGTCAATACAGAAAATTTGCTCACTAAATTCTATGATGGAATTTTTCCTATGTGATTGTATGTTAAAACAGTATGTTTGTAATGCACCCTATTTTCTTTAGTTCTGATTGTCTGACACCATAACTGGCCGTCTATGATTGATGAAAATTTTATTCGACTACCACACTCCATTGCAGCTGCACTAGAAACATGACAGCTACTGGATGCTCTCTAGTACAGTAGCTGGTTTGTAAGAGTGTTTAAAAGGATAGAATTTTATTTATACCTCAATTTCAAGCAAGAGAAACTTGCAGGCCACACTTTAGAATTACAGCTGCACTCTGGCTTATAAAGAAACAAGCAGTAAGCAGCCAGACATCGCTGAGCCAAGTAATCACTGAAACTTTAAAATCGATTCTGCAATGAAACCAGTGTAGAGAAGCTGAGAAAAAGAGGCTGATATGGATGGATGAAGTGTATTTATTTTTTATCAATAAAAAGCAACTTATTGGCAGCAGAATTACAAGCTGGAGCTGAGCCACTGCTTGTTGAGGACAAACAGCAAAGGAAAAAAGGCTGTATTCTTTAAAAAAAAAAAAAAAACACAAGCAGTCTGCTCCATCTATTCAATATTCCAAGTTTGATTAAGTAATGCCCTAGTTTAAAACGTTCTGAATTCATTTGGACCAACTTGATGTACAGTTTTAGGTCTGTGAAACCAATTTGTCTACAGATGTATTCTGGCCATCAAGAAGGGCTACGGTTATGCAAAAGAAAAATTTGGAATATTTTCACCATAGCTTGTAGGAGAGGAGATTAAGATTAATAACATTCAAAAAATAACCTAAGGGGAGAAAGCTAAAGTCACTTCACAAATAAATCATGAAGCAGGAGAAATACACACGCCCAGGGACAACATTTTCTCTTTGACAGGTAAGACGGGAGCTACATCGGGGTGTTATTATGAACTGTCAACAAACACCCTCAATTTAAAATCGAAAGTTCATTGATAATATAGGGCCTTAAAAACTGCTTGAATAGGCCAAGCATTCAAAGTCTCATCATTTGATTAATCTTTTAGATCTTTGTCACTTCATTTGTCTCAAATCCACATAAAATCTATATAAAGATTTAATACATGTTCATTTACACCTAGTCACATGTGTCGCCATTAGGCACATAAATCAAATTAGCATCTATTCATGCTATGCAAATCTGCCATCAGCTGAAGAAAGCGGAAGTCGTTAGCTGCCTTCTGGATAGCCAGCTAATGCAAATACGTTGATGACTCACATGGATCAACTAACACGGGAGGCAAAAGGTTTGTTCACTGCATGGGCTCTCACTCACCACCTCACTCAACTCCACTGCTCAGGAATGACATACAGCACTTTAACTCTGCAGTGGTTTCAGTGCTTATGGTTTTGAAGACAGACATTCTCCCCGTTTGCATAGATAAATAATTTCAGTCTTTACATAGGCTAACTGCAGTGTCATTACCACAAGGGCATGGCCCTGGAAGTCGCTCTTCCATACACCACTTACTGATGTAGTTCCAACTGTGGGAAGTAAAGACTGGAGAGACATCAGACTAGAATGCCTCTCAAAGCACCTCAGACAGCAATCCATCTCAAATTGTTCTTGGTTGCAGTTGTACTGGGTTTTTCGACACTCAAAAGCAATTATGGTCTGCCCAAAATGCATACAAGAACTAAATACATACTTTCATTATCTATTCATTCATATATATATATATTCATATATATATATATTCATATATATATATATTCATATATATATATATTCATATATATANAGAGAGAGAGAGAGAGAGAGAGAGAGAGAAATAAAACACAGTATATGTCATCTTTAAGGCCAAGCAGGAGCTTTTTAAACCACTTTTAATGTTACTGTTATTACTATCCATTACTGTCTATGGTGGGATGATTGGAAGTTTCTCTGAGACACAAAAGAACGCATGGAGAGGTTTTTGTAAAGCATCACCATAAAAAGTAGCGATACAACAAGAGAAAAATCCCAGGGCATTTCTTTTGCTCTGGTCCGAATCACTTGATGAGTTTGTAAACTTGGAGCATGATCCCCTTGGTTCGGTTTCTTTTCACACAGAGAAAAATCCAAGCGAACCAAAATGCATCACTACAAACCACGTGAGAACGTTCACTCCGCTTATTGGTCAGATGTGTCTGGGGTGGGAGCAAGAAAGTAAGTACAGGAAGAAGGTCCTGTGTTCTGGACTAGTGCATATTTCGGTGAGAGAAACATTGCTGTGCAATTTAATATGGAGCAACGGCACAGTTGGCATTTGCTCACAAGCGTGGCAATTATCTGGGCAATATACCAGGAAAAACTATACCAGCAGAACGCCGAATGCACTTAGAGTAAACGTCTTAAAAACACTATACTGCTTCACACTTTACAAAGAAGACGTGATGCCTTCATGCGAGTGAGCAGAACAGGGGACATAATATTTAGCTCAAACTTGCGGAGTACATAGTTGAGTCGGATCGAGGTCAGATCACGTTTCCCCACCACAAACGAACCGCTCCAGAGTTTGTTTGGAACCGGACAGAGACCACCTCATCTTGGTGTGGCTGTTTTGATCCACACCTAAGTGCGATTGCTGTGTTCACACCTGCCCAAACAAACCGCACCAAGGGCATAAACGCCCCAGGGTTTGATTCAACCAAACTAAAAGGCAGGTGTGAAAACCCCTCAACCTCCAATTTTTCTGTCTGAGAGAACACTATGACCTTGACCTTTTTTTTTGTTTTGTTACCGTTTGTAAAAGGCAGAGTGGAGTGGCACTTCATTAAACTCTACAAGGGTTCTGTTGCGTCCATAAGAAGACACCTATGTCACCTGACAGAGTAAGTGGATGTGTTGCCAATGTAAACGGCGCACGTGCTTGACAAGAGTTTGACCTCACGGTGTGGCAGAGTTACCTGCTTACATCTCCCTATAGTTTATTACCATGTTCATGGCAAGACATATTTTTGTTAGGACAGAGAGTGTGTGTGTGTGTGTGTGTGTGTGTGTGTGTGTGTGTGTGTGTGTGTGTGTGTGTGTGTGTGTGTGTGTGCGTGCGCGCGCCAACATGTCTAGCCATCTGGACTGGTGGGACTGACCAGCCAGCTCCATATGGGTGTGCGCGCAGCAGGCCAATACAATTATTTATCTCATCATTTCGTCCAACAGACTGATTGTGCTGGGCATAAATTGTTACCTGGATTTTCTATGATGGTAGAATTATTGGGCTTGAGTAAGTTTTATAAAAGTGGGTCTTGGCAAAACAAACCGGCATTGGAAAATAAATGACTGAACTTAAATTGAGACAAACAAACTAAGCTTGGCAGATTTGGGAGTACGAAGACAAGGTGATCTGATGAGAGTTTACAGGCATCATACAGAGTAACGTAATAGTACAAAAAGATGTCTTATTAGTTAGTATTGTATACAGAGGTTAGCCTAACTGTACAGCTGGAATCCCAGCTAAACTGCTATAGTGCGCTAAAGGATGCACCCTGGCCAGCACCATGGACAGCACTCATAACACATGTCCACCAGTTTAAGCCATTAGTAACTCCTGAGATTTCTACAGTGCGTACAGTACTGTGCGTACAAGAAGATGATGCCATTACTTATCTCAACAAGCTGTGCAAAACTTATTCAAATGTACCATCTATCTATCTATCTATCTATCTATCTATCTATCTATCTATCTATTTTCCTTTGGACGATGTTCAAAAGAAACAAACATATACACTGCAGTTTTGGGTTATTATTATAATAAAAGAAGAAGAAGAATCAGAGGATGTGCTTATTCACAAACCTTTACTAGATATTAGTTTTGTTATGGGTTTGACTTCCCAACAAAATGGTAAAAAAGGTCTAAAAAAAGTTGTAAATGCAATGTTGTTTAGTAGAACATTCGGACATTTCTACCACATCCAAAAAGTATAAGTCATCACCTTTGAACACAAGTGTAGTTGTGCTGTTTGTAATCATAAATCAGCACACTTAATGATTTTCTCCACTGAAATGTGTTTTACTTATCCTCATCTAAGCACCTTGTGGGTTTAAAATGGAGTTTATATTAGAGTATAGATAATATAATTTGGGACTTTGCCATCAGCTTATGAATGCAGTTTAATACCTCTGGCTGCCCTCCAATTTTCGCCAAATGCGATTCCTTTTAATACAGAGGTGAAAATGCAACACTCCTCTTTGATGGTGGCGGAAACAAAAGCCATGCCAAAACTGCTTTAACCAGGTCAAATTATTCATTTTCAGGATATTTTATAGTATATTTTTCAGCTTCATGTTTGCTTAAAAGCTAAGAACTCCAAGAGCACAAATCCACTGGATATAAGAAACCAGGGAATAAAAATTAGATCTGAGAGAAGCAGAGTGTGTGTGGGTGTTTGAGGGGGTTGGGCTGTGTGTGGACTAATCTGTTATGACATGGGAATGGCCGTCTCTCGTTACTTTCCTTTTTTTACTTCTCTCTGGTAAAAGCATAATATTTTGGCACAGGAGTAAGATTTGTTGGTTGCTGAGATGCACATATTTGCTGACATAAATGTGGGTAGCACAGTTTAAGTTAATTGCTACATGAAAAATAGGACTAAGCTTGTACTTGAGCGCAGTACTACTGAAGAGACACTTTCTCCTCATTAACTGACTGTCCTCGTGATGCGTAGACAAAGAAAGCCATTTACTAGGAAGGGAAGTAGCCCGCCATTTATTCATCTTTAAGCAATGGTTTAAGTGTTTCCTTTTTTACCTGGCAAATCATTTAATACTGACAAGATCTTTTTGTTTTTTAATTAAACGATCATACAGATTGCAATATGAGACATGTTTCAAACACATCTGTGTGCTACAAGATATAGTGTCGTAAAATCACTACAATTTCAAGTAAGAAAGAAAAGTTATAGATAAAGCAACAACGGTTTCAACGGTCTGAGCAAGACACTAGAAGCGCCAGGCAATACACACTGGAGCCACACTGCTAAAAATCTAAGCAATCTTTGGCTATGTTTTAATCAAAGTGGTTGAAGCCACATACAACAAATAAAGTGCTAGTTAGAATAGTAAAGGAATAAATAAATAAATAAATAGGCATCAGAAAACATGTCAGATAGCATAGCGACCAGAAAACTGTAAAAGTTACACAGTGAGTATTTCATGCTTTCCAAGGACAAAACAAAAACACATGCTGATCATCAACTAATTAACATTCAACCACAGTGTGATGGTGGCCTTATAACTGTGTCTGACATTTCTGTAGGGCACTGATATTTTACAGTTTTTCAGATTTCCAAACACAGTTTTAAATCACTCAGTGGTTGCTCAATGAGACTGCACTAATCATGCGTCGGTATCTATTTAACAAACGTGTTAACACTAACACTACCATTAACTTTTTCTTCATCAAATAAGAAAAATAGTGGGAAATCAGTAAGGCACCATGCCAAAATCTGCCAGTCTGTTTAGCTTTTTTAACATGATACAGCTTATATTTGACAAGAAATACTTGAATGAACAATACTGCAAAGTAGTTTAGATCGAAGTGATCACAATGATAATTGTGTTTTACCTGGTGAGTTTGTTAGCCAGTGGTGACAGATAGTGGAGTGGCTTTCATAGACATTTTGTACTCAGTTCAAGATTCAGCTGTGTTTGTTGAGACATGACAGTTTAATGTTTTGTTTTTTTTGTAATTGCACTTACGAGCACCAATAATTTCAATGCACTTTGTAACAGACTTGACACAAGCCCACTTAATCCGCCATTATGAAGCGATCCAAAGGTTTGGCCTGTGTCTCAACAATTTTCTATAAGTGCATATTTAAGGACATTAAGAAGTTAAGATGGACTGTTATCGACCTGTGTGGGGATTACCCGATAGGGTCACAATTTTTCAAGTCTGCCTTAAATCAACAGTCAGGTTCCCATATGAACATAGAAATAGGTTTTGCTTGCACACCAAGTAATTCCTTCCTAATGAGCTTTCAATGAGATAGGGGAAAATCCACAGTGCTTGTTCTGTGCAAATATGTATCCGAAGTTTCTCTGAAGTTAATATGAGGCTTCTGCAGTCTGAATTATTTGGTACTAAAATTACTTAATTTGGAAGATCCCCACTTGATTTGGATAATTTAGACTGCTGAAGCCCTGTATTACCTTCAAAAACACTTTGGAATCCATTTTTTCCACACAGGACTGTTCTCCAAGGATCTCTTACATTGGAGGTGCATTGGGAAGGGATCACTCAGGCCTTGTTCAGACTGCAGGCAAATCAGATTTGTTTCTCAAATCAGATCTTGACTGTCCACACTGTTATTTGCAAGTGATCAAGTGACGCAACATAGGCGTCAGAAACTACGTACGCTGGTGACACAGCTTTCAAACGTGGAAGCATCAGAAATGTCACCCTCCAAACAATCGCGCTGTCAAGTCGAGTTGCAGAACTCTTCCGTTGCCGAGTTTATCTGGTGTACACGTATACAGTTGCTCTGACGCACTTCTGTCACTCTAGATTTGACGTCGTTTTGTGGCGCACTTCAATCTGATTCGAGCGGCCAGAGTGTCTGGACTGGACGCATCTGTAGAAATCTGATTGGTATCACATTTCAAACCACGTCCAAATGTGGCTTGGATCCACAAAAATAGCTTAGATTTGCAAAAATAGCATATCATGTGTTTGTTTTTTTTTTGCTGTCCAGGCTTCTAAAATCTAAAATGAATCTGGATACAGTCTGGATAGATGTCAAAAAAACGGATTCGGGCTGGCAGTCTGAACAAGGCCTTAATGGCTAGTATGAACAGGAGGAATGATTACAGCAAGCAAAACATGTTTCAATTCTTAAATTGTGAACCTATCCTCTAAAATCCAAATTAGTATTCCCTGATAGGGAAAATCAAAATAAAGAAATAAGATAAAATTGTAATTCACAACCAGCAGTTAACCCGAGCACTGATGCTAACATTTCAAGAGAATGTGAGATGCGCAGTTTATTTTTATCCCAGTAAAAAGTGAAGAGTGTTTTTCTTCAACATCCAGTATATCTTCTTTGCTTTGTAATTTCTTCCTGCATGGAGCCTTGAGAGCATATTTGAAGCTAATTCTGCAGTGAGATGAGCAGGCTGAGGCTGACAGACAGACAGCTTCTGTTTGTGTGACCATAGTCCCAGAATGACAGTGGTAGAATTCATTAATCATTAGCAGCCTGCAGGCATCTGACCCACACCCAATATGCCTGCTGTGAAGCCTGTTAAATTGAGCCAGTCAGCTAGTGCCTTCACACATAGATACCGAGATTATTGGGTTATACAAATATAGATCTGCCAAAAGGAATAAAGTATTGTTATTGGGTTTTCAGGTTTGCTCAGCTCTAACATTTCTCCTCTCCGTCAGACCCACCTATGCTATATCAACATGCCACCCTTCACTTCCCCTTGACACATGGTAATATGTAGCACAATTCGTAATGTGAGTGGCCAATTTCAGAGCAGCAGAGCGGGGTCCAAGAGGGAGCAAGGAATTTAAAATGGAACCAACTTGCCCTCAAGCAGGCCTCATAATTGAGAATGATAAGAAATGATAAAACTTACACATTAAAAGTGAGATAATGCATTTAAAATGAGTTATTTTATAAATAAGTGCAAACCCTGAGAGTGTGGCTTGTTTGTCTGTTGTGTCCCGTGCAAAGGAAACATTAAGTGATTACAAAGCATTCTGGGTAAGATGCCCCCTCCCTTTTTTTTTTTTTGAGACTCTCTCACAAGAGGTCCCTTGAGTTTTCAGAGTAACAGAACAGCGTTTAAGATGGTAGTGAGGATTCCCAAGAGGATTGCTGGGTGGAAGACAATGGTGGTATTTGAAACAACTATAGGAATGCAGCGCTAGACTGTGGTTAAAAAACAAAGGATAAAATTTTTTTTAAAAACACTGTTGAGGTACTGTGCAATTTTTGTCTTATCACTATAATAGAGTTGCATAGGTATGATGCAGAGGAATTGTTGACAAAATACAAATTCACTTCTGTCTTGGTGCACTGACAGTTAATCACAAACAAATATCTTGACTTGATCGGATAGTCATTCCTTAAACACGAGCACTGAGATGCATTACAAGTAGTTAATACATTGTTAATAATGTAAATATTCAAGGTCACAGGGAGCACATCTCTGTAGCCCTGTAGTCTGCATTTTACCCGAGCTACATTTATTTGGACTGTTGGAACAAACTGGAGCAACTAAAGGAAACCCACACAGAGACCATATAAAAGGAAGGCAGGGATTTAAGCCCAAGAAGTTAATTGCTGTAAGGCACCAGTGATAAGCAACGATTTAGCTAGGGCTGGGCATCGTTTGAACATTTTTGATGCTAGTGTCAACCCAATACCGGAGTTTCAGTACAGATGCAAAAACAAAAAAAGTTTTTTCAGTATCTTACTTTGAGAAACAAACATGTTTTTCTACAAAACCTTCATTCAACAAAAGAAGCCAACCTTCTCAAATGTTAAATGCTTAAACATAAGCAGCTACACAAGACCGTTGTTAAATTAGGAACACTGATTAAAAAAAAAAATTACTAAACAAAGATTATGAATCATACTGAATAGAGATACTGCTTGTCCCCCTGGTTCCCCCCCCCCCCCATTCTCTTCAATGTAATATGTCGTTTTTTGGAGCCCGTACCAAGTGGTCACTAGAGGAACTGCATCAAATGGCACTTCTTAAATATCAAACAAAAATAAGAATTTGAGAGAGAATAAAACTCACTGAAGCAAAAAAAATATCTCAAAAGTTAAAACATATAACTTGCAAAAAAATTATTTGGCCAATCATGTCAACTATTGGTCTTTTACTATTACACAAATCTGATTCCATACACTTCTGCTGTGCAATTACATGCCACATTCATTCACAATTAGTCATGGTGTTTGCCTCTTGAGCAAAACATAAAAGGTTAACATCTACTACTGTGTGCCACTGAAGCTTGGTAAGTGGCGTTTCATGTAGCCTTCTCATTAGTAAGCACATGTTAGACTAAATTTTCACCAAAAAAAAAAAAAAAAAAAAAAAAAAATCAGATTTGTTTTCCCCATTAAAATGCTCTTCTTTATGTCAGGCTGCCAGTCAGTGTTTTCAAGGTTGAGGTTAAGTGCTCTGTTTTTCAACCAGCTCCCCCACCAACACAGAAACACACACAAAACAACAAGTGATACAAGGCACTAAATCCACAGGGAATGCTATATGCTTGCTATACAGTCAGTTTGCATGTAGCCAGGTACTTTCCCTGGATCAAGGTTTGTAGTAAGATAGGATGTATCAAGAATTTAACCCCTCAGCTTTTTTTCCAGATGTATCAGAGTTCAAGAACAGATGGTATTGAATACGGTATCACCTTGACATAACAGCTTTTTTTTGTTTTTTTTTTTTGAGTGAGAACATCTGTCAAACGGCCCCAACGCTGATCCTTCTCTAAATGAGACAACCTCGAAACAGCCCACTATGCTGCTGTAAAAAAAATTTAATCCTGCTTTTAAAACCGGGTAAGGCTGCATTGGAAAGTTATTTCCAACCTCTGACTATAAGTCCCTAGGTATTTCATTAAGGGTTTGGCATGAGGCAGTAGGCTAATTAAGCAAATTCATTGAATTAATGGCTTATCCCTAACCTCCAGATTTCTAGACGGTGCCTGGCTGCTTTAGAAGGCTGTAACTGCCAGCAAGAAATACCGCTGAGCGCAAAGAGTCAACATGATAAATCTGCACTCATGCTTCTAAATTCTTCCTAGCAGACAATGTGTGCAAAGGATTTATTCAGCAGTATAACCATTATAATTTCAACAAGACTCTGCAGTATGGAAATTAATGATGACTGACAGAGTTTTTCTGAGTAACAACTCAGATTCATATTTCAGTTTCTATTTTCATGGAAATAGACCCTGTGTGTATTGTTAGCACCGAGGGCCAGGTCAGGATGAAAGAATATTCCCCTCCCAACATTTTTCTCTCCACACAAACATGCATGCACTCTGCAGACTTAACTATTGTTTGGCAAATAAATAATGTCCCCATTGCATTAATGAAAGATAGCCAGCTTTCCACTTCCCAAAGAGTTTTTCCAGTAGCTATTAACCCAGAGCATTAGGGTGTGCTCATATGCCCTCAGAATATCTTTCCAATCAGATCTCTTTACAGTCAGCCCTGCACTTAGCCTACAGGAAAATACAGTTATATTGGTCTAGCTTTCATACTTTTGGCCATCATTCTTACAAATACTGATGAAATTGTACTCATGAGTGTCATTGTTAAAATCAGAGATTGACACAACTGAAAAACCAACACGACTGGTCAGTCGTCACACAACCAAACCATTCAGGCTTTGACCAAATTTCCAGTTTAACCCCAAACCACAAAATCCTTGTATCTCAGCAATTAAATAGGTGCGTAAAATGTTATAATAATAATTAGGAATTATGGGCAAACTATGAAAACAAGACACGTTGTAAAACACTCAAAAGGGGGCTGTAATCCAGACCAGCATGATCCCAATCCCTCTTAATTGAGACTCAATAGGTTGGTCCCTTTTTTTTTTATTATTATTTTATTTATTTAAAAAGGTTGAGGGGGGCACTTTTTACCTTTATTTGATAGATAGTAGAGATACAGACAGAAAATGTTAGGAGGAAGAAAGAGGGAGGGATGACACGTAAAACAAAAGTCCTCAGCCAGAATCGAACTGGGGACACTGCTATGCGTCCCAACCACTCAGCTACCTGACGCAGAGATTGGGAGATCTCCCTTTACATTTCAAGTGTTGGGAATAGACACTTCTTCTGCCCCTCTCTTCACCCGAGTGTCCAAGACATACGGCCACAGATCTGACGATACGACCACAAAGTCAATCATCGATCTGCGGCTTAAGGTGTTCTGGTACCAGGTACAATTACCGTGCACGTACACTTACTCACTGTGACCCGGCCCTGGATAAGCAGAAGAAAACGGATGGATGGATGGATTCAACACAGAGAGGAAATGTTGGTGGACAGAGAGGATGAATTAAAAACAAAAAGCCAAATGCAAAACTTGTGCTTTAAGTACAGCGAGTGAGTTCTCCACCAAGTCAAAGCTGGGCTCACTACTGACAGTAGAACACCGAGTTCTCCTTTATCACAGCAGGGCAAATATACTGACATGATATTACATGCTGTCTGGGTCATTTCATTTTGCAAAATTCTACTAAATGTTACGCTTTTTAAAACCATTTTATGTTTTTCTAATATTGACTCCGAGTTTCTTTTTATCTTGTCTTATCTCTGTTTTTGGTCCCTACCAACTCCTGAGGGAAATGTATGGCTGTTTAGGTGCTAAAGAGCACATGTAGCCTAAGGTGTGACATGTATTAGGTCACTGAACACATTTAAAATGACTACTGAATAAAGCATGCATTATGCAGTTGCTGAGTTGCACTGGAATGACCAATGAATTGAAAGATCTTGGCCGGTCTGTTGTAAAGAATGTACATTAAAGAAGCCGTGCCATTGTCATGACATTTTATCATTAAAAGAGTGTCTTAATAGTAGAGAGGGTTATCTTCCCACTGCTGAATATTATGAGTACCTCGCTGCTCATTATTACTGATATAGAAGGTCCATCTCATTGGGAAATCACATAATTTATTGGGCAGGGCACTGTTAATGTTCTGAGTGTATGATAATGCACTTACAATAACTACATCTAATGAGGTTCTCTGCTTTCACACCCTCTTAAAAAAGGTATAATATTTAACGCATTAGGTGAACTTTTGTTCAAGGTCACAATTAAGACACACAAATACTCAAATGAATGTGTTAACTGAATGCGCCTACACTCTTCAAAAGAGGATTCTAAGTGCATTAACCATTCTCTGATCCCCTCAGGACATAAATGTCCTAACTGATGTGGCATGATATTGCATGTATGTTGGTGCTAGGATGTAAAGCAGCAACGATTAGTTGATTCATCAAGTAGTCGATCCATAGAAATTGTTCATTTTTGCTGCTTTTCTTGGGGTTACAGGGTAGTAAACAGATTATCTCTGGGTTTTGGACTGTTGGTCAGACAAACAAAGCAATTTCAAGACGTCACCTTTGGCTTTAGGAAACTATTGGGTATTTTTTACCGTTTTCTGACTTTAAAAAAAATATAAATTCTTTGACATTTATAAACAAAACGAGAAAATATTCTAAAGGTTAATTGATAATGAAAAGAATTGTTTGTTGCAGCCAGGGTAGGGCTGCACGATTATGGCCAAAATGATAATCATGATCAATATTGAGATTAAAGTAGTATTTATCACAATTACGTACTGCAGTTCATGGTGGTGAACAAGTTAGTTGTGTTGCTGTGCGGCACAGACACAAGTCTCATGCACTCTTTGCATATGATTTGTTCTTGCTTAACATCACTTGCCTCTCCAAAATACTTTCAAACAACCAACGATCCATTTCGAGGGACTAGCTCTTCGCCTTCTGCTCCAGACATTTGATTGCGCTTGATTTGATATGCAGAGTTTTCTATGAGCGGAGCACGCATTTTAAACATCAATATGGCAGTCGATCATGTTCATTTAATTGTGGGAAGCCAAAATCGTGATCGAGATTAATATTCTTTTAATTGTGCAGCCCTAAGCCAGGGTGGAAAATTTTTTAAAATGTGAACATCTACCAGCCACTGACAGATAAATGTTCAAATTCACCAACCACCAGACAAATGCTGGTAAAATATGAAAGTGTCTGGTAGATTTCACAAATAATGGATTTACTATTGAGTGGCTGGTGCATTTGAACATTAAAAATGTCCCACCCTGGTTGCAGCTCTGCTTAGATGCTTTTTTAAAACTCTGATATCCAGCTAGTTACTTAGCCAAACATGTCCCTTTGCTGTGTGCTGGTGGTGCTAACAGTGGCCCTGTTACGTGTTTCTGCTCAGGGTGCTGCTGCAGTCCCTCAAAAAAATGTCACATACATGTCAGGTTCACCTTTAAGGACAACGTCTCCAATTATCCTGAGCTCTGAAACCCTCACCACCCTCACCAAATGTGCAGAGGCAGGCCTGACTCCTTTGAGAGCTCTAGACACACACCCACACACACTTTTTCCTTTGGATCAATCAAGAGATGCATATGATTATGTACACCGTAGTCTCTTGATTAGGCATACTTGACTTTTAATGCCAACAGACAGCTACTTTAAACAGTAAATCACTGAATCTAATATATATAAAATGTACAAATTGTCAGGAGATTCAACTGCTGTTCAGCTAAGGTGAGGCCACATGATGTACAGTAAGTGACTATGAATTTCTTGTCATTTTTTGTGCCAGAGGTAGGCTACTGGTTTCAGCCCATGTACAGCCTGTTTGGATTTTCCTTGCAATAAGGTGTCTAGTTTTTACAGAGAATGGGACAATACAC
Organism: Maccullochella peelii; assembly: GCA_002120245.1. NCBI lineage: Eukaryota > Metazoa > Chordata > Actinopteri > Centrarchiformes > Percichthyidae > Maccullochella > Maccullochella peelii. The sequence continues at coordinate 164,322 of LKNJ01002162.1, read as the reverse complement.
AAAATCGTGCTGTCAGTGGGCAGCTCTGTTAACTTGTCAATGACAAACATCAGAGATGAATGGCCAGACTATTTCAAGCTGAACACACGAAGGCTACAAGAACACAAATAACAGCTCATTATAACAATTGTGTGCAGAAGAGCATCTTTGAATGCACAACTCATTAAACCTTGAAGCAGAGGGGCTACAGCAGCTGAGGACTATGCTGGGTTCCACTCCTGACAGCCAAGAGCAACAAGACAGTGCTACAGTGAGCATGTGATTGCACAAAAAAAAAAGGGGATAATTGAAGAGTGGAAAAGTGACTGACATGACAAATCTCCATTTCAGATGGTAAGTTAACCTCACAAATCCACGGATCCTGTCTGGTGGCAAATGTTCAGGCTGGTAGTGGCTGTGATGGAAGGGAGTGGTGAGTCTCCAACCACAACAGAGCAACTTTCAGATGTGATGGGAATATATATCAGCTCGAATATCAGGCAAACAAATCCACAGGAACTCTGATGCTCTCAGCAGGGTCCAACATGTCCCGGGTTGAATCTATCCCTGAATTCAGGCAGTCATGGAGGCAATATCCTACCCAGCCCTAGACAGGTGTACCCAATCAAGTGGCAACAGAGTGTCTGCTTAAAAGTGCTGAGACAAAAGAAAGTTTGAAATCTCCTTCATAGATGGGTACAAATTGGTCACAGATTGCTCAGAGTGCTGCCAGATTTTTGAGAGGTTTCTTAACACACAAGAAAGAATAATGAAAGGAGAGCAAAAAGCACCACATACCAAAGAAAGATGATTCAAGGGAAGAATTAGGAAACGTAAGGGGAAATGGTCAAAATCTCAGGGGTTTTACATTAAACTTATCTTTATCAAAGATAAGCAAATGAGATGAAGAGATTTACTTATCGTTTTCCTCTGGAGATGAAATTTTGAGCAATATACTGTATTCAAACCAAGTTAGATTACTACATTTAAAAATATGATGCTGTAATGGGTCAGTCTAGCACCATTAACATACATACAAGACAAAATATTAGTACAATATAATTCAGTATAGGGCTGAAACTAATGATTATTTTCATTAGCGATTCATCTGCTAATTCTTTTCACGATTAAATCGATTCATCATTTAGAAAAATTGTGTAAAAAATTTGTGAAAAATGCTCATCACAATTTCCCAGAGCCCAAAGTGACATCTTCAAATTGCTTTTGTCCAAAACCCAAAGACTCTTCATTTACTGTCAGAAATGCCAAAGAAAAGCAGCAAATTCTCACATTTAAGAAGTTAAGAGGAACCAGCAAATGTCTGACATTTTTGCTTGAAAAATGACTGAAACGATTTATCGATTATCAAAATAGTTGGCAATTAATTTTCGTTCGATCAACTCATTGATTAATTGACTAATCGTTGCAGCTCCAATTTGGTAGCCACAATCTTCAGGATCAAAAATGACCATAAACTTGAATCAACATTCTCTTAAACGGATACATTAGAACCTTCATAAAAAGGTAGGATTTATTGCAGGGTTGCACAATATTAGACATTAATGTTAGTTAGGCATTAATTTAAGCCAGATGTACCTAATAACTTTGCAACTGATTGTATATTCATTGCCTAGTATTAATTTTTTTAAATACTCAAAAAAAAACAAAAAAAAAAAAAACATATAGTCTACCCCATCACCACTGGTCTGATATTGACATTAAAGTTATTCACATTCAGACTCCAAAGAGGAAGAAGTTTATCAAATTTGGTGACACTGCAACCTTTCCTTTAACACCATCGTCAAGCTGAGACAACTCCAAAAGTGCTTGCAAGATTGACCATAAACACACATTTACTAAACATACTCATGCTCAAAAGAAACACACTGTTGGTGACCCCATCACCATTCTTCTAGTACCACCATCAGGCTGCGTACGTATCACCTCTTTTGTTCACACTCATTAGCTGTGCTGTGAAGAGGAGTCGTGTAGAAACCGCTGTACAGGCAACAACAGCCCTAATGAATTTGTCTTGTTTCTGCTGAGATAAAAGAGGAATCACTGCAGGGAAAATGCTGAACAGCCACTGTATAAGCCCTCCGGTATGTCATCAACTTGAAATCTAAGCATTGCTCTTTTCATCACAATGTAATAGTAGATCATAATCTGTCAGAGGGAGCAGAGCTGCAGTGTAAGATGTTACACTTGACTGCACAACATGCAGATGAGTTATATACACATACTGGAGACAGGAAGAGAGACAGTGCAACAAATCAATATTTTACCATTTACATGTCATCATTTCTATGAGCTCCACTTTCAGCACCAAAAATATGATTTACTGTGGGCATACTGTAGCAAAGGAGTGGAGGTTCAGTGTGGAATGGACTATTTTCACGCTGGCATCCGGTCAGAGATGCATGGGACCAGGAATGAAGGCTGAACAGGATTTCAATCTTTAAACATCGGTTTATTAAGTTTCTAAACTCAAGGTGATCTGAAACTCAAAGGAAAGTAGATGTACACAAAAAGACACACATGGGCTGCCGAATTTGAAAAGCCGCCCCATGGGAATGTTGGAAGATGAGTGAGTGAATGGGGAGTGCAGTCTTTAAATAAGGATTGAGCAGGTGCGCTAAATCAGGTAAATGAGAAGTGGCAAGGGTGAAAACAGAGCTAATCAGTGAGGAGGAAGAGCCAAAGGGAAGTGAGGAAAATGAGCAAGGGGAGAAGAAAAAGGGAAGGAAACTAGGGATCTTTACTACACATACAGAAAACTCTCATACATCGCACAACATAATTTATCATGAAGAAAATGCCCATTACACTTTACTAAAACCTAAAGTAACATCTTCACGTTAACTATCACATAAGACAAACAAAAGCAGCAAATCGTCACAATTGAGACGTGGCATTTTTTGCTTTAAAATAAATAAATAAATAAAATCCCTTTTACGATTAATCAATCATCAAAATAGTTGCAGGTTATTTTTCTGTGGATTGATTGATCAATAAACCAACCAATTCTTTCAGCTCCACTTCACTGTCCTATAATCTCAATCTTATCCAGTTATTCCTAAACTAAAAAGTCTGTCAGTGAATCAATATAATTCCACCTGTCAACACATCATGTTTTGAGATTCCTTCACTGAATTAAGACTCATTTTCAATCTGCTACTCCTAATTTCTGTAAAATTACTGAAAACGAGCAAAACTGCACTGAAGAGGTAAAATTGCATCACACATTTGGAAGAATTGCTTTTCTTGTTGTAAGAAAATAATGTCTTTAAGGCTGGAAATGAGACTTCTTCTTCGTCTCTTTTTCAGCCAAATTCTTGCTTGGACAATTAATAATTCACACTATTTGTCACCTCCATGGTTGGATTATAATTTTATTTACGATCTCAGGAAGCATCACAATGTTACTGAGGTTTCAGGTGAAAATATTGGGACTTGGCAGCATGAGCTGAGCGTCCTGAAAATAAAGTAGGCTGTACTGTATTTCAAGCCACATTATGCCACTGCCTGGCTGTCAGGCACACTGCCTGACAGTGTGTGTGTGTGTGTGTGTGTGTGTGTGGGGGGGGTCTTTGGTTACTTCGGTCCTGTCCCTGTCCCCCCTGTCAGGGTTTTCATCTCATACGGTATATCATCTTCAAATCTCATTTCATGGCACTCTGAAAACTGAAGTCAACTCAAAGGAGCGGGAGCGCAATCCTCAAGTGTGCGGGGAAATTCTCAGATGTAGGTCCAATCATATGACGTTGTCACATCGGATTTACCAGTGGAAGGGCACGACACTGCTGACGGTAGTCAGATCAGTGTCCGTTGAGAGTGAAGTGCCATGGTCATTTTTAATGAGAGGCAAGAGACAGTGCCCTCTTCCCAAAAGCATGATTTCATTTGGTTTATTCATACTTCTGTATATTCATGTCAGTTATGAAAACTTGGTTATCAAATGTTGTTGTTGCTGCTGACATTTTTCTTTGTGGTTTAACCAAATAAGTGCACGTGTGTCAGCTATAACCACTGTCAAGATACACATTTCTTTTCATCCCAGCACAGACAATCTTAAGGGCTATGAGTCTCTTTACTCTTTTGAAAATGTGTTCAAGCTACTGGATGTGTGTGCCGCTAAAGTATTCTTCTAATAGAATTTTAGATAATGAGATTAGACAAGACATGGACATCAAATATTGTTCCAGACTCAAGTAAAACACACTGTCTCCGACAAAATGATGCAAATACAGAAGTTTCTATTATGTATAACATTTCCATTCTGCGCTGTTGGTAGTGTGTATACAACAGATGCATTTCATTTTTAAAACATGTTACCTTAGTGAGACAAATAAAATAAGTATGAAATTTAGGAGAATTGTTCAAGTCAGAGGACATAATTGTGTTTACACCCCAAAGCAAAGTAAGCTCAATCAATTAATCAATATAGCATGTACAATTCACTTACAGCGGGAGACTTTATTAAGCAATGCCTCTAACTATGTACTTTTTTATTTAAGTTTGCATGCAATTTTGATTACTGTAATTACTGCAGTGATTAACTGCCATTTGGCCAATTTGTTTCATTGAAACCTTTCAGACACAGACAGCAGGCAAATCAACAAAGCATGTCGTACATTTACAGACATGGCTGCTGGTCACTGTACAAGGCATACACTCAGCCAGACAGTCAGCCCACTCAAACGAAGGCTCGCTTGTTCATTCAGTTTCCTCCGAAGTCCTCCTTTCAACACAGAATGTCATAAGGATCTGACATGGCTGACCAATTCCAAAGATTTAGAGAAACTCTGTTTTTCTTCAAACACAAATTTACAAGAAAAAGAACTACTGCAGCCCTTAATATCTCGTAATTCAGTTAATGGGCCCATCTGTGAGGCCAGTAAAGTTTGAGTCACTCCTATTGATTAACTTCATCTTTAGAAATATTAGGAACATTTTGTGCCAGTAAAAACCTATTACCCCTTCAAAGTCTTCATCATCGTCCGAACCCTTTTGACTGAACACCGATTGCAATAATGATAAGCGTGGATGAAAATAATTTGTCTACGTTTTAATGCTGTTCAACATTTACAGCCTCCACTTACCACTTTTCTCAGTCAGCCAACTCAACAGAGCGGGTTTGTTGTGCGAATACAAAATAAGTACAGTTGATATTTGGCATCTAGTCTGACGCTGTCAGTACCCACAAGCGAAAACCAAGCTCAGCAGAGACTGGGAAGTGATGATAAAAAACAAACCACGTCCAACATTGCTGGGGGTAATATACAGTAGTATCTAGTGAGGTGAGATGGAAATCCACCTGATATGCAGCAGCAGGCTAAATCACACCAGCTCTGCAGCAAATAATTATTCACTTAAGCATATCAAAATCAGAACAATTCACGGCTTAGAGCAGACATATGAAATGTTATGTAGTGTCGATAAGCAACAGATGACCATCAGTACATGGGTATAAGCTTCAGGTTGACAAAGAGCACAGCCGAGCGAGGCAGCAGTGCAAGAACAGGAGCTCAGCATTACTAGATGTAATTATGATGTGAAGAACAGTAAAGCAAGCCGTCACATAAACGCATTGCTTTGAGTTGAAACATTTCTCGAATGTGTAGCTGAATATGAATTGTGTGGAGAAAATGTGAATTGCAATGTAGTGTGTGTGACAAAAGCCAATATTACAGAGAATATTTATGTGAATGGGCTCTGTGCAGGACAACAACCATGTTTATATCCCTAAGGCCAAAGTACTGTTCACATTTTACCACAACATCATGAAAGCATCATAACGCATATGCCAAACCACGGACAGGTAAAAAGCAATAATTCCTAATTAATGTCAATGCACATGCAGAAGGTAGATAGCAAAAGAGCAGAACTTAGCCACCAGCATTAGCACTGCAGGACAGCATGAAAACAGCAAGTCATCATAACTACCAAACACCAACTGAACATACACATCCACTCACAATATACATGTTAGCAAAGAGCACCAAAGAGCCTACTTACCTCAGTGTAGTGAAGCAGGGACTCCCAGCAGAACAGATTAAAGTCTCTGGGAAAAGTTAAAGTTGACCAAAACTGTCAAAAGCAGCACAGGAAAACTTCATTTGGATTTTGAAATGGCTGACAAAGAAAACACAAGTCCGGCAGTAACAGCAGTGAGCAAGCTGCAAACACATTATTCCTCCACAAATTATCCTGAAGCCACCTGGCTGCTTGTTTAGAAAGCTCTGCATGAGCAGCAGGGTCTTTCCCGCAGCTTTTTCAAACGCGCTGTGACGCAGCAGAAAAGGGCTCGACAGTGGGCGGAGCAACTACAGAGCGCAACGCGTCATACTCTGAAAACCACGCCCACCAGAGGGGAAAACAATCGGGCTGGAACGCTAACAAAATGCCTGTAGCTAGCTAAAAACAATCGATTTCAGCATGTCAGAGAATTATTTTAGCAGCCTCTGTCTACCAGAGNAGAGGACAAACTCAATGTTGTCGGTCTATCTCAGTGTCCCTTCTCAAGCTAAGTTACTGTAGTTAGCTAAGACACTTGCAAACATAATACTGCATAGCTTTCTGATTTAGCCACATTCCACCGCACAAGTTGCTTACTGTCGAAATGCTTTAGCTTAACTTGCAGCAATACAGTTAGCCTAAAACTGACATCTGGATATTTGACTGACCAGTGACAAAATGCTTGCTGCACACGTAGACATACTGAGTGTCAGGACCCCACAGTTTCCCCATTCTCCCTGCTGATGCCTCACGTCTGTATCCACTTTTGTCTTTTTAAAAGCTCAGTTTTTCGGTTTGACAGCTTATAAAAACTTAGTTCTGGGTTCTGTACCCTGTTGGTAGTGCATCCCACCACAGAGCACCGTTTAGGCCTTTTTCTGTTTCTGCAAGGAGGCACCTTCATGCAATACAAAGTCAGTGGCCAGGGATGAATTGATTTGCCCACCGCTGTGGGTGGGACTTAAATATGCACTGCCTCGTGGAATATTAATATCGCGGAAAAACATTTCTGCTTTTGCACACGCCTGTCTCTTATTGTGTAGTGTGTGGTGCTTTGTTGAACACTTTGTCTCCTACATTGTAAGTAGAGGAATACTGTGGATTTCCTAGTAGCTTCCAGGCAACAGACGGGGAAAGAAAGAACAGGAATGTGACTTTAATGGTAAAAGACAAGGGTAAACCATGATGCTTGATTACATCACTATTTGTTACTGTACTTTGGATTTGTTACTGTACTAATCCATGGACAAAATGAGTACACATTAACCCCACAGGAAGTCTCTTCTTGGTAAAACTTGTTTTACCACTTAATGCAGTCACAGAGGGGACAGGACAAATTAAAATTACAAGCCCATACCCACACAAATTTGAGCACACATTTTAATTTCCATTGACTGACCTTTTCCACTCTGAGGCAAGCCACTTCCAAAAAGAACAATGAATAGTTTCTTAAATGGCCAGTGGCAGCTGACAAAGACTGCCTTTAATCCTCACAAAATACTGCACTGTGGGTTATGTAAATGTTATCTTGTGACCCTTCATTGTGTGGACATAATGGCATTTTTTAAGGGCACTACAAGTCTGCAAATTGGAGACATCTTATGCAGTTAGTGGTGCAGAACAGTTTCAAATATAGATTCACCAAAGAGGATTTTGGGCTATGTAAGAGCAAGTTAAGCACATACTCATGTATGTTGAATTGTTTATGTTATCACATGTTATGTTCTACCGAGCCAGGAAGACTAACTGGTACAGGCAGTGAACATTTGGATTCCCAGAGGCTTGAAAATATTCAAGACAGTTAGGGCAGCACCTCGGATGATCAGCGATTTCCTCAAGGTTTGGCCTGTGATCCACCTACAGACTTGATCCAATTAGTTTAGCAGTTTGTAATAAAGGGATCTCAATGAAAACACAGTGAATCACAGTCACGTCAGTGAGTCTCTTGTTACTTGTTACTGCTTCTTCCGTTTACTCATTTTGCACATTTTTGCTCTTTTTCCTGTTTTTTCCAGTTATCAACATCTCCTGTGATTTCAGATACCGGTACCGTTCCCCTCCTGCCCTGTAGTTGTTGCCCCCCTGCCAATCCCAGTCACCTGATCCCCTCACCCACCAGCACACCTGTTCCCATTTCCCTCATTATCTCCATTGCATATACCAGCCCTCTCTCCCCAGTCATTTGCCAGCTCATCCAGTCTTAATGTTCCAGCCTTCGTTCCTTTTTCTTGCCTGTTCCTCACCACAGCCTGTTCCCGGTTCCGCCTGCCTGCCCCTGGCCTGCTTAGTTTCCCCTTGCTGACTGATTACCTATTTCCAAACCTTGCTTTGATCTCTTAAACGACTGATGGCTCATAATTGCCTGTGAGTCCACATCTCTGTGTTCAGAGCTGTTACAGTTACTGCAGTTTTTCCTGTAGCTATCTCATACAAACAATTGCTGCTCTTGCATCCGCCCTGTCTTCTTTCTTTAAAACATTCTTGGTTCATTCTGTTGTTCTATTTTACACTATTCATTATACTTCATGCCCATGCGTTTCTTTGTTGTCATCCTGCTCTTCTTCTCTCTGGCTCTCACTTTCCTTTCTGCAGTTGTTCATTTCCCATTCCAGACAGGACAGTGCTGTGTGATGTCAGGATAGGAAGGGACTTCTTCTGCTCCATAGCACAAGACAAGACAAAAACCCACACAATGCACATCTCAGAGTGCTGAGCATGTTGACTGCGCTTGCACAGGGATGAGGCCCAGAGTCTTACAAATTTCTCTGCCAAGAAGTTGATGCATTGTTTCCCCTCAGTTTCAGTCTTGCAAACAGCCCGGTGAAATGAAATGTGTCTCACTGAGAGAGGATATGATGCCTGCAAACACATTTTAAGAAATATATCTTAATTGTTATGGCATATCTTGCATCTCTTACATCTAGAGAATACTGATTTCATATTCTTGTTGAACTCAGTCATCTGGGCAAGGAATTCAATGTCACATAAGTGGAAACACAGTGCATCATTGCCAGAAAATTACATATATACTTGCAAGCCAAATGGTGCTATCTTAATCATGTTAACCGCTGATGAGTGCTGGAAACTCATGCAACAGTGTTTCCTGAACCAAGCTCATCATAGAATCGTCCCTCTCATTAAACTCAGCAGGCCAAGCTCCGCTCAGTAGACTGAGTCATTTGTTGTATCCTTTTGATTGCCTCGACCAGCTTTCATGTTTCAGTTACTGTTGTTGTTTCTTCTGCTCCTCTGGCTTCTCTGGCAAATATGTGCAATAAGGCAAAAACAGTCATTTGATATTATTATATAATTGCCAAGCTGATACAACTGATTCTCAACACATCTTGATTAAATAGCAACTTTTTACACCACCTGAAAATCTTGTCTCCATGGTTTAACTTGCTGCTGTGGTGTAGAAGTGTACTCCAAGGTGTGTCAGTACACCGTGACATCACTGTTGGATGCGGTTACAGGTGCAACCAGCTGGGGCAATGAAACATTGATTTTCAGCCTGATACTTAGGCACTCTCCAACTGTCAGCTGCTTTTTAGCCATGCTAGTGCCACGGCCCTAGGGATGACATTGATGATTAAGACATCCTTCCATCTCTCTGTCCTTCAGTCCAAGACCTTTGTCTGTCCATCCAGAGTGATATATCTCCACAACTACTGTAATTGGCACAGGCATTTGTGGTCCCCAAAGGATGTACATTAATGATTTTGCTGATCCCCTGACATTTCATTTAGTGCCACAACCAGGTTACAATTTCCACTCATCCGACATTCATTGATTTTTTTTTAGCCACTTGGGGGCAGCAGAAAAAACTGTAAACACAACATTGACATATTATCACCATCAAAAGTTGTTATGGGGAATGTGGTAGCAAACACTTGCCTAATTACACATCCAGGAAACACAGAGCAACATTATCTTTCATTTAGAGTCGTGTTTCTCAGGACCTGATGAATGTAAGTCCAATATTCACTCTCCTTTTAGCTCTGGTTTGGTCTTCAACAACATTCCAGATATGTGGATCTTTAGCTGCTAAATGCTCCGCTATGTTCACCAGCTGGTCACTAACTTTTTCACATTACATATTTGATCCACAGTTATTATAAAGATATTGTTTAGTGCAGCTTTATGGACATTGCATTGAACCTATAGGCTAACATTAGAATTCTAACGAAGAAAACATTCTAAGTGTTAGCATGCAGCCGTCTCCATTGTCAGCCACAGCTGTATTTACACCTCAAATAGATGTGGGTCGTCTGCCCATGTTCACACTGGATCCCTTCAGCCACAGTGCTGCTGCACACTAGAAGCTTTTGGCTAAACTCACAGCCCAGTGATATACTTACTGATGAAAAAGACTTGAAGCATAAAAGATGCTTTGGGTTGCAGTTATGTGCATAATGATGTGTGAGTTGTTAACACTGTGAGTGACGTGTGAGTTGTGAGCACGTCTGAGTATGACAAGCTGAATCGGTGAGATGTCCTAAAATGGCCACTGTACAGCCCATAAAGCGTTTTATTTCAGTAACAACTCTATTAAGCCACCTAACTGTGCAAAGCCCAAGTGCCCTAAATGCAGCTATTTTAATATTTGTACAGTGATTCACAGACATGCAAACCTTCACATTTCTCCCCTTCCAAGCCCCAGCAGTGCACTTGCTCATGTTTAAGCTTTGACCAACACACTGAAAGGCTAATTCACATACAGGTCATTCTATCGTCCTGGAAACCTGGCAATAATTAGATCAGTTGTGTCTTTTAAAGACACGGACTAATGCTTTTATGTCATTTTGATTGGATTAATCCTGACTGCTCCCCAGTAAGTAGGTAATGCAACACTGGTAATATTACTGATAATAACTGCTTGTTAGGTTTAGATTTGATTTTAATATTTGACTGATCACTTTTAATGCTTGAACCGATGTGGCTCCTGTATCTTCCATACAGCTTTCTTTTTGTCTCCTTCTGAGCATGAGCTTGTGTACTGCCTGAATTCCCCAGACAGTGTTCTTTAATTGGCTGTGAATCATCGCATAGCACAATGTTGATCAAACATTGAGTATTGCATAAATTGCTGTCTTGATAAATACAATAGACACATTATATTCAATATAATACAACAGTAACTGGGTCCATTGTGTTTCCTTAGATTGGACACCTAAACATAATGTTCTGCCGTATAACCGTTTATATTTCCATGTCTATGTTTTCGTGTACAACATTTCTATTGCATAAAACTTTCAGAACACAAGGCGTAAGCTAAATATAGAACTTGAAATACACTGGTTGTACGCTATCATTATTACCGCAGGGTGCCAGTTTTACAATAGAGTGAATCAATGACGACACAGGAGAAATTCTCAAGCTCTATGCCTAGTTGGCTTTCCCTAAAGGGATGTTCACATATTAAGTAATCCATCATAATTGAGTTTTCAACCAAAATCTCCAATGACACATATCCATTCATCTATTTTTCTATCAACTATATATATATTTTCAGAGAAAACCCAGTTTTGCAATTTTTGTACTAGATAAGAGCAAGTAAAGAGAGGATGCAGTTGTAGCTGAGGGGGAAATCTGGAAATTTGAGCTACCGTCAAACAATCTGCCTTGCCTTTTAAAGCCTCCTTTTGGGAGATTTGTTTTACAGATTTTAGGTTTTAGTCTTCACACTAACTACTGAATATTGTATTTTTTCAGTAGTTCCACTCTCCACACTGAGAGAATATTATATATTTGTCTTAGTCATTGAATCCCATGAAAAGACCAACACCAACAGTGCTGTAGTCCACCTCTCAGTACTCTCAGTCTTCCCTACCCTGTCTCTGGCACTCAGCCCCAAGCCCTTTTGTTCCTACTGGAGATGTACATCCTTAAAAACAGGTAACCAATATATATTTTAAAATTTTAAAAAGGTTAAATAATAAACACCTATAGTTTTTTGCAGATGTTAGTCAGACAGGAGTAAATAGTGCATTTGTTGGGAACTGTTTTCTTCCGTGGATTAATACACATTTGGTGCCCTAGAGAGTATTTACAGCAGCAGGGGACTGAGTCAAAATAAACTACACTGCTCATGTTCATCGTAATGAAGGAACATGGCATCCAGTGCAACGATGTGGCTCATTTATGTATTTTTCATAGTGTAGAAGAGGATTAAGCTATAACAGGCTTTGGTTACACAGGCAATATGTGTTAGTAAAAATCAATTTATTGTTGGATTTGGTCTTTACATGAGATTTGTTGACAATAAGAAAAATATACAATATCCCCAGCCTTATCATTTAAGCTGACCTGGTGACTATATTTGTTTAACTCTGTTTTTTGTAGTTAAATCATTTCCCCGTGTTTGTAGCTGTTCCTCACACTTGCAGTACGTGCAGTCTTACACAAAATCAAATCAGTTTTAACAATATGCTCCCACAGCTTCCGTCTCTCTCCTGACAGTATCATAAGTGCAGGCTGCCCTTGCTGCCTCTCTGCAGGCCACGCAGTGCAAGCGGCATGGGGAGCACTAGCACCCTGAGGACACAACAGCAGCAATTACACTTAACTCTTGGCGTTTGAGTGACAAGGAAACTGATTCAGAAATAACCTGTAGCACAGAGTAGTGTTAAGTGTTAAAATCTTTGCCTGAGGGGACTATCACGGAGCCAGGTCAACACAACAAGCAAGTTGAGTTACTATTTTGAACAGGAGCTGCTCTCTTTTGTGCATTTCAGAGGGCTCAGTAAATACAGTAATCTGCTTTCTGAGACACAGCATGCTAACTAGATGAGACATATCAGCGTGGACTATGGGTTTACCACTTCTAAGTCTCCAGCTGTGGAATAGATACAGGCAGTTCTTCAGATTTCAAGGGCAGAATGTTTAAATCATCCCTTTTGAATTTTGCACTCTGCAGCTTAATCAGGTACATGGATGGGCTCTGGGTATAGCGGCAGGGTCCTGGATTTCGTTCTTTATTGACATGTTCACTGCTTATACATTTTCAGTCCCTTTAAAGGTACAGTTAAAGAAAAAAAGAAAAAAAATTATCATCAGTTCCTAAAATGGCCATTTTGGAACAGAAAATATCCATATAATGGACTGGAAGGCCAGAAAATCAATATGTATTGTCCCTGCACTTAAAAAATATTCAGATCTTTTGTAAGTCAGAGAAAGGTATATGTGCTGTGCATCCTATGTTACAAATGCTTATCACTTACTCACTGCAGTATGTGGTTTGAATTAATGACCAAACAACATGCACACAACACAAACATGGTGAGAACTATAAACATTACAAGTAGCTTTTAAAAGGCTTGATATTACTGGGATAGTCTGAGTCTCTGGAGACTAAAATCTATTTCATGGTTGTTCCGGCTGAAATGGCTGGATGTTAAAAATGTACATAAACAAAAAACATGCAAAAGTGCTGCACCGGACAGTAATGCAATAAAAACGTATTTTTAACAGGGTTAAAAATGTTCGTGACTGATCTTTTAAAGAAAGTAAATCTGTCATTTCAAAGTAAAATAATGATGTAAAATGTTACTGTAAGCACTAAAGCATTGGCATAAAGAAAACAAATGTCAAAAGCTGCCCATGATACATGCAGACATGCCAAATGTTTATATGTACACCTAAAGCCTGGGGTTACAATAATCTCTTTAGTTCCCACAATACAGTTACATGTTTCGTGTTGCACAGCTGCTCCTGTGTCAGTCTCATCCCCTGCTTCTCTTTGTGTGTGTGTTTATGTCTCTTTTTCAGATGCTGACATTTCCCACCTGTCTACCAGTCAGCCTCGGTGTGTTTTCCCTTGCGCCCGACTTCCTGCAGCTGGTAATCCTCTCCTCTGCTGTGTCTCAATAGCATATTATATACAAAATCTAAATGTGTTTAGAGTATGTAGTGGTTTACACTGGATAAAAAAGGAAAGAAAATGAAGTATGTTTAGCTGTCAGAAAAGGTAATTAAAGGAGGTATTACATATTTTCTTCCAGTTTTATAACATAAAACGGTGGTTCCTTCATGTTTGCCAATCCGGAATTTGATATTTGATTCTGAGAATCAAATAGCAATAATAAGGAGCACTAATGCAAAACTATAATAGTAAAGGGACAAACCTTGTTTGGCCAGATGAAACAATAATCTACAAATGAATCTTGACTAACCGGGAGCATCTCCTTGTGGCCACAGTTTACCTTTTTCCAAATGAATACTTCTGTGAATAAAATGCAACACGACAGTGACTTACGTTTACTCCAATGGCCTCCACAGTCGCTGGATTTCAACCCAACAGAGAACCTTAGAGATGAGTTACAACAGGTTGAAAAATCTGCAGGAAACATGTGATGCTATGAAGTCAGGATGGACCAAGAATTGTGTGTAATATTAACAGCTTTTTGTTGAAGTATCTGCCATAAATCAAAGGGTGATGAGTAATAATGTTTCACATTAATATAATGGACAATTGGCAGGCCACAGCAATGGTAAATATAATATATTATTCAATATTTGCATTAATTCATTAATTCAAGCTGACATCGTGTTCATGTTAGCCCATTTCTTGTTGGAAGGGAGGGGTGTTTTGTTTCCTTTTACCCTATCCCATCAAAAAGAGTAATGTAGCTGTTCTGTCACAAAGATTCAAAGTGCCAAAGTTGTGGTAGCAGTTGCAAGAAGCAGTTAACATTTTTCAGTTCAAGAAAATTGTAACATTTAAGAGCTTTATTTCTGTAAGTCCACTTAGAGCAACCTCTACTGCTGTTTCAATGCCATATACACTTGTTGCCATTTTTGTGGCCATTTTTTGTATGTATGAAGAAAGACGACGTCGACATTCTTAATCAGTTAATGATTGGTCAATTCTTACTCCAACCGGCAGAAACAGCCATTAATGGGCACAAAACCAGATCTATTTTTACTGAACAAATCATCAACACATTACATCTATATAACTTCCATTTCTCCATAATGTTGCCAGGCTGCAAACAAACAGTGTCATGATTTATGTGTGAATTGCATTATTTGCACTTAAATCATTGGTTGCATTTTGACCAATGATCACCTGAACTCAACTTCACGAATTGACCAGAACCACCAGAAAGTGTAAGTGACTGGTGTGTAATAGAATTTTGGATACATTTGCAGCTAACACGCATCGCTAATCACACAACACTTTTGTTTCAGGGTGGGCTGTGATTGGCTAGTCATATGGCTGCAACATTACACAGAAGAAACAAATAGGGCACAGTTCTATTTTCCAGCAAGCCAAAGTTGTGCACCAGGAGTGTTTTGTAAATTTCAAACGGGAGTTGATGACAGCTGACTCTTTGTTTTGCGGTCTACAGTGCCTCAAGTATCTGCACATAGAATGAGGGTCACAAAGGATACACCAATTGCGTCCTTCATATTCGGGAAAAAAGCGGGACCCATTTCTCAGGCTGCATTCAGAGGAGCCTTTTGAAAGGGGACAGCCTTGTCATATTTGGTCTAGAAACGCAGACTTCAAAGGATGCAGCTGCTGAATTGGGCCACAGTGAATATGTGTATAACAGCCTCAACTCAGTGACGCACACGCTGGAGACTGTTCATCATTATTAATTGAGTTATCACAAATGCAAAACCCTCATCCATCTTTACACATTATATGCTGTGGCATGATTAGCCATGTCTTTACATGAATAGGCTTAGTCACTGATAATTTGTTTATACGGCCATCGAGAGATAGCTCCCCATCCCCTTATGTGTTAATATTACTCATAAATATGGAGGACAATACAGTCTGAGATCCCATGACTAATTTCTACTGAGTGGCCTGAACGCTTGGACAGAGCCTGTTTGGAAAGGCTGTCTGTGGAATACCCTGCAGAAACATTTCAACCTTATGTTACTGCCTATAAGTTCAAAGCATTTATGACAAGGAAGATGAATCTATTGGAAACTGTTGATATTCCAGTTGTAATTTTTAGGATGCTATCTCTGAAACTTTCCCTCCTTCTCACTGTTTCTTTTTCTCTCTGGCTTCCAGTTTCTTTTATCATTAGTTAGTTAATGACTAAGGATGGTTATTGTTTGTTTCCCCCCGCACAAACTAAATTATGCGTTGCTGCTGTGTCAGCCGAGGCTTGGAAAAAGAAATCCCATAATCTCATCTGGATCAGCCTGGGTAAATAACAGTTAATAAAAAAGTGCCTGCTTCGTATGCCCGTGTTGAGGAAGATGAGCTTTGACATTTCTTCAACCTTATTGCAATGAATGACACCAGACTCCAATAGCTTTCTGACTGCCCTCTGGTGTCAACTTCAGTAGGAGGCTTTTTCCTCTTTAGGTAAAGTCAGTCTTCCAAATTGCTTACTGGACATGGGTTAAAATGCGTAATATTATTTGCTCATGGGAGAATGAGTAAAGGATGATGCAATGTCATTGTTAAAGGTGATATGTGAAGTGGAGAATCGTCAAATAGACATATAATACCTGTCCTGTTTGATAAAAAAAAAAGTAAAACACAACACATCATCGGCTTGATCAACATTTGAGAAATCTTAGCAGAGCAGTTCCAATAAGGATCCCTGTTTTGACAATAAACTCAGTGTGTGTAAGATCAATAGGGCTGCAATTAACTAATTCATTATTTTCATTATTTATTAATCTGCCATTTTTTTCTTTATCAATCAATTAATCAGTTGGGCTATAATATCTAATGTAATTGAAAAATGCCCATTACAGTTTTCTAGAACTTAAGTTGACATATCATTGTTGTTCAAAGAAAACCATGTATCTCCTAATTTGATGATAATATAAATGTTTTCAGACTTACTGATTCCTTTAAAGATGAGAAAATTCTCCTATTTCTTAAGCTAAATAAACCATTTTAAAACAATTTTTTGGATTAGCTGAAAATTGCATTGTCACAAAGCTGAAAACAAGGCCTTTTTTCTTAGACCATGAAATGTTGGTGTTCTGGAGATACATGGTTTTCGCAGGACAGAGGCAGGACCATATGCAGGTTGCTTGTTTTGTCTAACCAACAGTCCAAAACCCAAAGGTATTCAGTTTACCATCAGACAAGGTTTAGAAAACCAACACGTGTTTACATTTAAAAAGCTTGTATCAGTGAATATTTGGCATTTTGGCTTAAAATAATTACTTAAATGATTAATAGATTATCAAGATGGTTGATCATTAGTTTTGTGTCAATTAATCGACTAATCATTTCATCTCTAAACATCAACACGTATGTTTTTAAATTGGACATGCCTTGAGAAATGAAATATTCTATTTCCACAACACAATCAAATATGGGAGCATGGGTGACCTTCAGGATAACTGCCCTTTCTGCATTAATAACAAAAACTCAAATGTAGTGGGTGGCGTCTACCAGCAAGAACCAGTTAGAGTTTTGTTTAATAGCTACCTGGCAACACATCCTGTCATCACATGGACGCCACCCGACTCCTATTAAAACCCGCAGCTTGGCCAAGGTCGCTGCAAAAGAAATTCCACAGGGTAACCTTGTCAAACTAAGCTGCGTGTGTCCACAGAGTTTCCTTGGACCTAACACCACGGTTGACCACATTGCTTTCAAACTGTAATAAATCACACATAAGTCAGGGAACAGACAGTTTTCTGGAAATTTCAAGCTGTAACACGTTGTATCACTCCGGCTCAGGTATGCAATACTGGTAATATCGTCTATATTTTATCATTCAGTTTCTTCTTGTTTTGAACAGATCAGAGTGGAGGAAAGTAAGAGGTAGGAAACGTTTTCAGGTGAAAAACAGAATGGATGCACACAATGCAGAGCTGCTCAGTGACCAAGTTGCTCCATCTAATAACATTTACAGTCTCAGCAGTTGCAACTGAGTACTGTTGGTGACATGTATGTAGAGGAGAATTGGGTATAGCTCCCAATCATGCCAGAGACTTCCACACAATCGCTGTTACTTCTAATTTACTTCCAACTGACAGTTCAGTGAGGGAAAATGACTCACAGGCTGTATGTCATCTCAAACAATGGGAGGCCATTCTATACACTTCTGCACAAGTGCATTCAGCCAGTCAACACTTTTTCTTTAGAGATCCATCTTTCTTAAATAATGACTGAATACAACAGTTCAACAATGTTGCATTTCTAAGTGCACATTCATTTCAATATGAACAGGATATGTGTGCATGCGTGTGCAACATCACATGTTACTGCACTCAAAATACTGAGGTCAAGTCTAAATCATTCATTGATCAAAGTCAGTGAAAACAGCAGCATCAACAAGTGAAAATGTGTCTCTCATCACACACAATACTGACAATATGACAATCAACCTTGAATGAATCTTCTGTTACACTTTACAGTGGTTATACTCTCACTGTGTATAACTCTCTCTCGCTGTCTGTATAGAACATATTGTAAATAATGTCTGTACACAAGTTATTCCTTATGTACAAAAACTAAAATATATTCAGATTTCACATTAAAGCCCAAATCTGTCATTTTGACCCCATATACATAAGCTTGACTTAAAAAATCAACATTTTGTGTTTCTAATTGCTCATTATTGAAGTTACAGATATATTTTCCTGCTTTGTTATAATGTAAACACACCTTTTATCAGCATTGTAAAACAGTAATAACTCAGTTTAGTTGTGTTCTATTGATATAGCAGGTTCCAATCTTGTTTTGAATTTTGCTGGTGGGGGTCACCCTTTTGTTTACATGTGGGTTAGGGCTGTGCCTTTAGTTACTTTGAGTGCATGAAGCAAGAGCTTTTTACAGTATTGCAACACTGTTAAAGTCACTGGTAACCTTGAGGTATAGAGGTGCTTCGTTTGCTACTCATTTAGTATTGTGCAGCTAAACATTCACACATGCATCAAATCATCAAATCTCTTTTGACTGGTAAGACATTCATTATAATGCATGACATTTGTGTTTCACAGGTTTGCAAGACGTTTGTGTGAAAACTAATTATAGGGGGGAGAAAAGTTAATGGTGCAGTGTTTTTTTTCACACAGATCTGAAGTTGGAGTTCATCAGCTTCAGACTGCTTTCAAGCAGTTTTGCAAAACAGTAAAATGTCTGAACAGCTGGCGACTCACAGCGCACCGCCTGACGCCCACAGCTCTCCAGGCTGATAAGTGCTCTGAAAGAGGTAGGGGATATTCATTCAGGACTGAGACTCGCTCTATCCTCAACAACCCAGAGAGCTGTAAAGTTAAATTAAAGAAACACCATCCTGGCGATCTAGATCATTAACAACTCTGTTTATGTTACAGTTTTATGCGCACTGGTGCGGCCAGGCGCACAACAGAAGGTGAGCGCACATGATCCGTTTGAGTCAGTAACCGAAAAAGTTAACCAAGCGACAGCAGAATAGCGGGAAGGTACAATGTCTTATTATTCCGCACCCTATCAGGGGAACACACGGAGGTCTTCTGGTGTGGCACGTGGAAAGAGACCACCGGATTTGGAGCTGTCGGAAACCACGTTTAGCTCGCCTGAACCTGGGACACCTGTGGGCAACAAGACGTTGTCTGAAAGAGACAAAATGCCAGAGGAAGGTAACACTCCCAGCGAGGTACCCCCTGTTCACCTCCACCCATACTTATCTCATCCCCGGATGTCTGTGCGGATGTCGGTGTACAGCACCGGGGTCCGACCAGTCCTCACCCGCGCCTACATGCAAGGACGCGTGTATAACTTTCTGGAAAGGCCGTCTGGCTGGAAATGCTTCGTGTATCACTTCACAGTGTGAGTGTTTTTATCTTCATAATCATCCAGATCTATGGGGTATTCAAGGGTGTAATTGCAACTCTAAAATCTTAATTAAACAGGGAGTTAATTGCGCATGTAGAGCCTTGGAAGCCCTCACTACAAAGAAGTGTTAATCCTGTGAATTTCAGACAGATGATGCACAGATATCACAGCACAACTGAAGGTCCCACTAGGAATATTATATGGATATTTTAGCCTAGGCATAGCAGATTAAAAAATACCATGTAATTCATCACAGAATAGAGAATCGCAGACAAAATACACCCTCAAAGGAGCACTAGAGGAATATTCATCTCTATCTTTCATCTGGGAAACCATTCCTCATTGCATTTCCTCAGCACCATTGAGCATTTAATTTTACAGAACAGTTTGAGTGCAGCAACACAGAGGTGTTTCTGGTTTGCATTCAGCGAGTCTAAAACAACAGAACTTCGAGCAAGGAACAAGGAATGTTTTTTTTTTGTTTGTTTTTTTACTTCCTGACAGTATGACAGGTGTGTGAAACTAGAATAAAATATGAATAACACAGCTAGTGGATTTTATCTAAAGCTCCAATATCGGGAAGATGTCACATCATGGTTCAAAACTGATGTGACAGTTTTGTCAGATAGCTTGAAAATCTGTCTTTTTTTGGACAAATTTATGTTATTACTAATGATACAAATCTCTCTATACACCACTGATGAAATGCCAAAGGATACATTTCACTGTTTGTTTTTTTTAAATTCTTGGTATAACCCACGTCCGGGAAACTGACAGCCCAGTAGATCCAGACCGGAGTGTTCAGGCAGAGGTTTAGGAATGTGGGATATGATCTTCCTGCTCACCCACCACGTGTGCTGTCTGTCCCCACTTGCTGGCACTGATAGCAGGCGGCTAAACTTGGCAGTTTGTGTGTGTGTGTGTGTGTGTGTGTGTGTGCTGTGGAGTAGGTCTGACGCTGCCACCCTGTGACCCTGCAGTGTCGGAGGGGACGCGGGGGAACGTAGCCTGTCGGAGCGGGTTAGAGTCTCCGTGACTCAAAGGGAGCATGAGCCAACACAATGCAACTCAAACACGTTAGGACATTACCAAGAATAACTACACAATACGGAAGCTAGTGGCTGCTATGATTACAGGAGAATTGTTTAGGCATCATCATTTCAGATATTATATTATTTGACTATACATTAGGTGCAAACCAGCAGGATGAGGTGCCTTAGCCTTCCTGTAATGGCCACCACATTCTGATTCCAAGAAAGCTCTGACTGCACGAAATGACAGGAAACACCACAGAGTGTTTCTGAAAATACAAAATCAATATGTTTTAGCCACAGTGTCAGTCGCAGATTTCACTTTTTCGGGTGTGTATGCTGGTGATAATGTTGTTTCACTAAGATGTTAAGATGAAACAAGTGTGTTTTGAGCTTGCCTTGACTGACAAGTTTCTCAGTCTGTCACACTCAGCTCCTTTCAGACCCTCTTTTGCCCACATTTGAAATTTCTGGTTTCACCAAAGGTACAGTCACATTAGCCTACCGTTGAACAAACTCGCCCCCCACTCGGCCCCTTAAAAGGATACAATGTTAGTGGTTCCTGCCTTTGTAATAAATATTGAGCAGAGTGATCAAAAATCAAAATTGTACAGAACTTGGAGACGATACATACATACTAACCCTTTCAACAGTGTTTCTATTGGCTGACCTTGGTCAAAGCTGAACAAAGGTGATATTCAAACTTAAAGTCCACTGGAGCCAGCTAGGAGATTGCACAGAATAATGCACTGAATTTGTCCATTGTGTGGGCCTCAATTGACGTGAATAGGCGACACAGCCAAAGTGTAATGTGATTGGACCTTTACTGACAAAGACGGCAGGAAGCTGTACACCCAAATCCAGGCTTCAAGAAATCTACAGTATATTTAAACAAAACACATTTCTCTGATGTGTAAGTGTGGTTGGAAAATCTCAAAGATGGGCCAGATGTCTTCAGGATTTTCATCGCACCATAAATTGACTTCAATACTAATAATAATTCAACTGAGTCAAAAGAGTCCAAATATGAATAGAGTTTACTGACAAATCACAAAGGTACAGCAAACGCGAGTCAGGTTCATGAAGTGACTGAAAATCAACAGCATGCACGCTCATTTTTACCCTGTCTCTACGCCTCCTTCTGTGGGCCCTCGACCTTGAGCATCTCTGAAACTCGGCTAGGCTTGACACCATTGTTTCTTGTTGTGATACATTTCTGCTCTGGCTAGTAAATATTGGTATCTAACAAAGGCCTGCACCATGATATCATCTGAGAACATTGCAGAGCAGCTCTCTGTCTGATACACAAGGATTTTCCCAGAGTCAGCCTAACTAAATAATAAAAAATAAGACTTTAGTGATTCAAAACAATAACACTTATATTTTTAACATATGACTTTGACTTGATCTGATTATACATGATACTGTAATATTGATTGTAGCTTTAACATTGATTCTGACCTCTCTAACTTGACCTTATGATTAAACATATGCAGTGTGTAAAGAAATACCCCACATAAGCAGTGTACTCAGAGCTGTAGTTTTGCTGAATTTCAATTTGATAGTGTATTGTACTTGTACTAGACAAAACTCTGTCAATTCTATAATACAACCAGGTGTTTGTTGTAAGAGCACGTTGCTGGGATGTGTAACCATCCAGCAGGGTTTTTGGGGTCAGTTCAGTACCTTGTTTTGCAAGCGTTTGAGCGGGAGAAAAGCAGTTAAGAATGAGCATGGCCTTATCACTGACCCAGAACTCAAACGTCAGCCTGTCGCGAGGCCTTATCAGAGGTACCCTTGTATGTACGTGTTTGCACATGCATATGTTTGTCAGTTTTTGTGTGTGTGTGTGTGTGTGTGTGTGTGTGTGTGGGGTGATTACACAGACTAAGGTCTGTTTAATCATGGTAAAAAGAAAGCAATAGCTCACTCTTCTGAAAAGGAATATGGTATTTATGTATTGCTTTATGCAATTAATAAAGTATAAGTAAAGTATATCCCATGCTCTTGCTGGGTGTCTGCCTGCAGTGTGCTACAGTCTAGCAGTAAATGCAGTATTTTGGTCTGGAGCAGCCTGGATCCATCCCACATGCTGGTTGTAGATGAGTCGACCAGAAGAGTTGAGGGAAAACCCTAATCAGAAAGTGTTTTTCAGACTCAGCTTCGTTAAAGTGAACCAGATATTCTGTCAGACAGAATCAGGCTGGAGGAAGTAAATTCAGACACTGTTAAAGCGTTGTTATTCTTTTCAATTCGAGCAACAATTTGGACTTTTGGACCGTTTGTATTCTATCCTGTATTTTAGTAACTGGAGAAAAGGCATCCGTGCTTTTATCTTTTCCTCTCTTTTACAAAACACAGGAGCTAAGATTCTTAATGGAGCACATAGACAAGGTCACTCATTGGTTACCACCTTATATCTCTGAGCTATTAACCCCATACTAGCCAAAGTTTTGGCTGAGGCCCTGACAAAAGCTTCTATTGGCTGTCCAAATTACCGACAAGGGGTGATTAGGCCTTAAAACCTCACTTTAATACATTTAATACATAATAAATTTTTTTACTTTTATTGCAGTGTATCCATCTAAACCTCTGTTTTGTGTTGCATTGCTTTTGGTTGATTTACGTTTAGTCTTTTATCAATCTAAAGCACTTCAACAGTGATAAAAATAAAGTATGATTGTTGTTCCAAACAGGATATTTGATGGTAACAGCCAGTGGCATTCTCAGCAGCGTCGCTACCAACTCTTATCCTGTCCCCTGCTTTGTCTCGACACTCGCTGCACAACAGACTGCTAGTGAATCTGTCCATCAATAATAGATAGGAGCAATGCTTTGAGCTTTTGTTTAGAGTTCAGTGGTGCCTGTGTAGCTGAGCCAATGTATTATTTTGTCTGATGCTACACCAAGCCCACTGGAGGTAGAGGAAGTGAAATATGACGGTGCAGTTAGTAGGGAGGGCCTGACGAGTCAGATCGTCTCGGACGGATTAAAAGTGAAGCAGAAGTGTATGCTCAGCATACTGAGCGTGTGTGTTTACTGGCATTTCAAATGCTCTGAAATCATTTAGGCAGAGCTTCACTGACAAATTACAACCATTAGCATACTGTGGTTGGTTTGGAAAGTTTGATGCTCATTTGTATCTCTTTTGATTCTCCTTTTAGCTGCCTTTGAGCTTAAGATTTTATAAATTACACTGTGTCCCAACTTGTGAGCATTTTTTGTTTTTGCCAGATGTGCCCTGCTCTTCTTAAAAGACACATTTGCTCCCATTTACACAGGTAGCAGACTGTAGATGACATTTTGCAGGTACCAAACTACATTTTGCTGTGCTGTGTTGTCTACTTGTTCTGTTCTTTCAGTCAGGACCTGCTACTTTGTTAGCTGTGTTACTCACCAGTCCATCTTCCCTTAGCAGGTCTCTCCTCTGTCTTTTATCTGTGTTGACGTGTGGCGTGCACGTTCAAGCCTGTGTGTGTGTGTTTGTATATGCGTGTGTGTTAGTTTGGATTCCTGGCCAGTCTTCAATAAACTCAGGCTGTAGCATGTGGTGATAAGGGCCTCCACGGTGCAAACACTGACTGGAAACTATAACTCCCCCTACACATAGTTTCCATCAAGTGTGCTCTTATAGGAACAAGACAGTGATGCTTTAGTGATGCTTTTTCTCCTGAACAATAGCTTAAAACAATATCAACTAGGTGACAGTAGAGCAAATACTTCCACCAACACTGTGCAGTATTGTCAAGATATGCCAGTTCAACATTTGGTTTCTTCCATGCCCCAGTACCAGCGTCTTTCAAAGGGACAATTTTGACCACTTTTTGGGGGTTCAGGTGGCTTTAGGTTTAACTTCCACCATTGTAACTGCAATGCAACTGCAACTGTCTCTTTTTCATAATTTCCTGCCACCTATGTAATGTCCTATATAATAAAAAGTAAAAAATGAATCAAAAAAGTGAAAAAAAGAATGCCAATTTTAAGCATTTTAGCCAGTTTTCATGCCAACACATAGCCAATTGTGTCACTGATCCTTCCCTTATAGGAAGAACAAACAGCATCATATGTTTTCTCAGATCTTTGTTCTCATATGTCTGCATCAACCTCACCCTCAGGTGTATACTGTATATGTATATTTAAAAACATACGGCAGATGCACACAACATCACATATTACAGTAATCAAATTTTAATTTTTATTTATTTATTCAATCTGTTGACCAAGTTTTGAAATAAATATTGGCAGTGCAGTTATATTTAAACAGGAAGCAAGCTTTACAGCGCCTCCATGTTTTGTGATTGGGCCAATCGTGGTGTCAAGTGAATCCACTGAGAAGTTCTGCCCTTCCCTGCCACATCTCTTGCTGACGGAAATTAAAAGTTAATCGGTTTGTCCTTGCCACAATGCCAACCTTTTCACAAAGTCATAACGCACATCCATTCTTAATGTTTTACAGTAAGATATCCTGCTAACAGACAAACAATGAAACGGAAGTGAAACATAACCCCAACTTTAACTCTTGGAGGCAATACTGTAGTCACAAAAATAAAAACAGGACCTGAGGCCATTCCTGGCTCTGCTGGCTGAAACACGTGTTCACAAGGTTATGAGTTTGAGAATGGCTCCTCACCTATATTGCAGTCAGCCCTGTGTTCCCATCTTCCTCCACTACCCTCTGACTTTCCTGAACAGCTGTGAAAAATGATCACAAAAATGTATTTGGTGTTACAAAGTACTATATGTAGGCCTTTGTTGTAAATATAAGCTGCTCTTTTTTCTAAATAACACAAAGATGGTTGTAAAAAGACTCCTAAAATCAAATTTGTCATTTCTTTTGAAGCTTTTAAGAGTCAAAAACTCAAGGCCACATAAGAGAGTGTTTTTGTTAGTGTCACAGCAGCTTGAAGCCTTATCTCAAAGAAATAAAATATCTTTCTCTTAAGTAGGTAGAGGAGTTACAGATGTCTTATTGTTGCTGCAGTTGAAACACTTGTGACCTTGAGTAGGGAATAAGGGGAATGTTAAGGAGCAATTTATTGTTTGTTGATACTGCATGTGGTGTGTGTGTTGTGTGTGTTTGTGTGTGTGTGTGTGTGTGAGAAACCGTGTGCTCATTATTTGACAAGTTTATCATGCGCTTTGAATTCATATGATGGAGCTCGAAAGGTTCACAGTATTTCCTCCAAAGGGCTGTCCTTGAATGTGAACTCAAATTCAGTCAGACGCTTTTCATGACAAAAATATAAAGTAACGTTATGCTGTCTTGAAACTTTAATTATTTTGATAGTTGTTTAAGACAAGTTTAAAGCAAAGTCTGAAATGTTGGCATATAATATGAGGTGGAATGTCGAAATGTGGATTGAGGAGATTCGTGTTTGCATGACTTGACTGATGACAAGTTATGTAAAGCTTTGATTTGAGTAAAATCTTTTAAGTAAGCAAGAGCTGGTTGGACACCATTATCCAACTGGATGATATAAGAATATATACAAAGTAAATAAGAATGACCACCAACCTAAAACTTGATTGATTGATTCTGACACTTCAGACACATCAGGACTAATGTATGATGTGATTTATTTCCTTCAGGTTTCTGATAGTGCTGGCCTGTCTCATCCTCAGTGTTCTGTCTACCATCGACCAGTACCAGGCCCTGGCTTACACAACACTCTTCTGGGTGGTGAGTGTTACATTTGATTAAACTGAAAAGTAACATCTGGGATTAACCATAAAAACCTTGTTTTGTCCCTAACTTCTCTCATTGTCAGATTCGATCTACCTCTAAGAGAGGTTTTAGATTAAAAATTAAAAGTCACACACTATGATTTTAATCATATCTTAACCCTCAGAGTTGAGAGCAGGGTTTGGGGTCAGGTGGGTGAAGATCATGCTGAAAGCTTGGTGATGTAGTGATTATTTATGGGGCTAGCAAGCTCCGTCCCAAACAGGACAATAAGTTGACTTAGGTCATTTAAGTCAAGAGACATGTTTGTATCGACTGCTCTCTCGCAACTGATTGCATCTCCAAGCAGACTGCAGATCCATGCCGCATCTCTATTGTGGACTCCAGCAGACCAGGGTCATATAAAGTTGGATGGAGTGACACAACTAACATGATAGCTTTCTCCTTTTTGGACTATCTGGGACTCTTTTCAGCACTACCAAGATAGTTTTCATTAGGTCTGCAGTGTGAATTCTCCTGTCAGTCTTCACCAAAGTTGTACTTTGCAAAAACTCCATGTGGATTTACTTTGCCTCTGAGAGCGGCTCGGCGGATGGTAGCGATTTCTTTGAAATGAACTGTTTTCACTCACTTAAGGTTCGAGAATCCTACATGATTTCCTCCATTGGGTTGAATCTTGCCACGCCCAGTCTGGTTGCGCTCTTCATGTAGTGTGAAGCAATCAAAGACTGAACGACTGAAATCTGAAAGTGATCCTAGCAGCGGCTAAGCAGAGACAAGAAAAAAAGACAAGAAGCACCAGGACTTCCATAATCTTCCATAAAGATTATATGGATTAGTGGAGCACTGACACGGACAATGCATGTTAAACTGTCCAACTAGCCGAATGTGCTCATAGCTACCTAATGAAAGTGATGATACTTTCAGTCAGTTCCACACACAGTATCTGTTTCTACAGTTGATGGTTGCTCCATAAAAGGTAGCAGTGTGCCAGTATAAGAAAAGAAAGCTGATATAAATAATGCAGGTTTCAAAACTTAAAAAAACAAAAAGCAATCAGCTTTATAGATATTTTATGAGATAGGATGCATTCCACGTATGTCTTAAGGATGCACAGAATGCATTCGGGCAAGAAACACTGAATGTAAACAAAGCCATGTTTGCTTACAAGAAAACTCTAAGGCGTGTCTTTAATAATCCTGATCAGTGGTCCATGAACCACATGTGTGATGAAAGAATCCAAATCTCAAGAGCAAGATGTCCCTTTTTTTCTTATAACAGCACTGTTTACATTGTCGATACAGCCTTTCCTCACTCTGCCGTCTCCGGGTCTAATCTTTCCTTTGACTTTCACCATCTGCTCAGCACTTCTGTTTTGTTTGTTTTTGTTGGCTGGCATCTGCAAACAGGCCTGATTCTGATATATTAAGTAGTTAAGGAGGAGTTTTGTTCCCATTCCATGTCAAACAACTCATTTAGACAAATAACAAAATGAGAATGATGCTCATAAAACAATGCAGTTAATAGACATTGAGTCACTTTGAAATGACCCATATGTTGGATAACCTTGTTTAATAAAGTACAGAATACATTTCAGAGTAAACTGAGATGTTTAATTAATTTCTATCTGTGTTTTTTGACTGTTTGTATAGTTTCAAAGGAGTTGCTGCAGCAATCAACACCATGATTGTGATATTTGTTGCTAAAACAAATATCAAGTCTCAGTTTATGTTATTTGAAAAGCAATTTCATGGGCTGACTGACCTAACCACTGCCTCACAAAAAACAATTTATGGACACTTTAGTTGGAACTACATAGGCTTTTTTTCTACAAACAATTTCGGGGTGTCCCGCTGGCTTAAGAGGACGAAGGCTCCTCCTCTAAAATCAATAGTAAATGGGATCAGCTTAACCCCCCGGACACCAGCTGCTGAGCACAGGAACTGTTTGGGTGATGGGTGAGTCACTCAAGTTCAGACAAGGACTGGAGCGTGCCACGTGTGACGAAGTTCACCTTGAGGATAATGGGATGAAATGGTCATGGTGTTTCATGAGCTGGCACATCAGAATCTCAAATCCTGCAGGTTCTTGCAGGAGATGTAAGAGTCAGACCTGTTATTAAAAATAAAAGTGTGATATTTGTTAATAAATACCACAATATCATGAAAAATACTTTATATATAATTTATGGCAAAATGTATCTCAGCCTTAAGTTCACCCTCTGGAGATATTTAATCTTCTTATTCTTCTCTTCTACACAGATAATGAATAATTAATATTTGCTGTGCTGCTAAACCTACATCTCAAACATTCATCTTTTCCACCCTCCATCCCAAAGAGACTCTTTTGTACTCTGTGCTTTCTAGTTTAGAGATTTACTCTGACCCTGCCACTCTTTCATTTTCTCCTCCCCCAGCACAGAAGCATCTTCTCTGTCTTGTTTCTTTCTTCCTGCACACTCAAGGTTAACTGAGACCACTCTTTGAGACCGTTCTTTATGCAGCACTGGCTGCATGTGTTTGTAGTGGTGTGTTTAGCCAGATGTTTGGCAGTTTGCCCAAAGGATTCATATTCTCAAAAGAATTTGTGTGTTTTTTGGATCCAAAATGACTGTGAACTAGAAGTATTGCTATATTTAATTTCATTCTGCAAAGAAATCCTGGCAACATAATATGTCTTACTTGCAAAAACCATCAGGTCACTTATGAATGCAAATTACTTTATTGGAAAGGGCGGCTGAATGAGGGTTGGAGTGGAGATTGAAGGGTGGGATGAAATGAGGTCGAGCATGAGGGGATGAACCAAGGATCGAATGGGGATCGATCATGGGTTTATGTGGAAAGATGTTGTGGCGAGCGACTCAGTGTGTGGGCAATGACTAGATGAGATATCCTAGTTTTATTGTCCCCCTTGTTGTGCTTGTAATGAGAGAGAAGGAGGTAGCGAAGGAGGGATTGGAGGGGTGAGGGATGTGAGAACTGAGAGATATGAAAGAGAAAGGGGTTAGGCAAAGGTATTTGGCTCTTGTTTTGGAGCTTTCGACTGTGTCACGCGGTAGAAGTTCAATATTTTGACTGCCAATCGAAATGAACCCATGAAAAACCTACCTGAACCCGACGTACATAAATTAATTTTCAGAAAAGAGAACCCTGATCTGAATAGGCCCGAGGAGAATTAGACTTGAACACCGGCAGCAGCATGGAAAAGAGCAGCATTATAAAAATAATGTCCAAAAAACAAATTTGTTTTCTTTACCTTCAAAGACTAATTTATATAAATAATTGAAAGTCCTATCTTCACATCCTGCACCAACGACAAAACTGGGCTACAAATAGACAGAAGATAATAATCTTGAAACCAATTTAATATCTGTGAAATAAATTTAAAAAACAAATTGTCATTTAATAGCAGGAATCTTTTATATGAGCTACTGATTTCCTAAAATATTGTCTCCTGCATTGATTATGACGTACCATGTGATCAGAGCTGATACTGATACGCTCAGATGCATTTAGATCTACTCAGGTATTAGCCACAGGTTAAATAAGACCCTACCCATTTCGTCAGAACCGAGTGGACCCGTAAGGACCTCTATCACACGATGTTCATCAGCAGATGGAATTTGCTCAGTTGTCCTGCTGTAGGTGTTCAAACTTTAGTCCACTTTCTTGATTGTTCTGGAGTTTTTCCGGCCACATCACGTGGTCTTCTATTTCCAATATTTTCAAGAACAAACTTTAAAGCTCAACTTTTAAGCCAACATCTACAATTTGACGACAAATGAGAAAATGCCATCTATTGATGAAGATTGTGTTATGCAGTCAAAAAAGTCTGGAACGTGCGAGTAAGTGGATATTAGAGTCAACCGCTGTTTCCAAGGTCAGAATTAACTTTCTCTCAAGTAAAAACAACAGTTTTGATTCTCCTCTGTGCCTGTTTTTGCTCTCTTCCTGTTTGTTAATGTATTGCTTTTTTGGACAGACCATTTGTTTTCCAACCTTGAAGTAGAAATCCTCACTGAATAAATTAAGAAATACAACATTTTACATATCCGCTCCCAAGAACACAGTTTAACATATTATTAATCCAATTTTTGTTTTACAAGGCGTGCTATTTTATAATCACTGACGTTTTAATATTTGGCTCTGATGAAGAAAAACACCTCCAATAATTCCAAGGTGAAAACGTCTCCCGGTGGAACAACATGGAACACATCTTCTGTCTGAATCTCCCTTGTTCCTCCCATCATTCACTGCAAAAGGACCATGTCACCATTAAAATCTATGAAAGGTTATTGATTCACTTTCAGACAGCTTCATTTCCAAATGTTTGTCAATGATTAAGAGACGTGTGGGGGTAATTGCATTCTTGTTCACACCAGTTCATTAAATTCCACATGTCAGTGTAATTGTGTGCTGTGATTGATTTTTTGAATCCATTTGTCCTCAAGGAGCCCTGGAGGAAACTTGAATGGAATTGAAATAGAGCAGCTTTAACTGAGAAGCTCTAACTGTGTGAGCTTCATGTTTAGCATTGGGCACATGCTGTAAGGTGAATAAAAATGAGACGAAAATGACGAAGCAATCCGGATGTGGTACGGTAAATATGAAGCTACAATGCCAGCAGCCGGTTAGCTTAGCTTAGCACAATGACTGGAAACAGGGCAAAAGAGCTAGCATGGCTCTGTCTAAACGTAACAAAATCAGCCTACCAGCACCTCAATTTCACGAATTAGCAATCTGTACAAAAACTCAAGTGTAAAAATGACCCCCAAAATGTTTTTTGGGGGGTAATATGCTGTATGTCATTATTTCATGTCGTCACTGTGAGGTT
Source organism: Maccullochella peelii (assembly GCA_002120245.1). Taxonomy (NCBI): domain Eukaryota; kingdom Metazoa; phylum Chordata; class Actinopteri; order Centrarchiformes; family Percichthyidae; genus Maccullochella; species Maccullochella peelii. Next base: position 133,025 of record LKNJ01002162.1, on the reverse strand, counting down.
TCCAGGCAATCAGCAGAAACTCCAGGAAGTTTCTGTGTGTGACCAAGAAATAGTCTGACACAAAACACATTGTTAAACCACATCATTTTTACGTTACAGTTTTTGACGGTAGCTTTAAATTTACTGTACATTCAATTCAGTTTTATTTATATAGCGCCATATCATAACAAAGTTATCTCAGGGCACTTTTTCATAAAGAGCAGGTCTAGACCGACTCTTTATGTTTACAGGGACCCAACAATTCCCACCAAGAGCAGCACTAGGAGACAGTGGCAAGGAGAAACTCCCTTTAACAGGCAGAAACCTCGAGCAGAACCAGAACCAGAACCAGGCTCTGGGTGAGCGGTCATCTGCCTCGACCGGTTGGGTTGAGAGAGAGAGAGAGAGCAACACGGGGGCAGCAGGTGGCCCGCATGAGAGTGGTATCTATCTTGTCATCTAAGTCTGGGGACGAGAAAGCAAATGAGTGCATTTCATTTAAATATTATCAAACTATGTGTCAGGATACACAATCACTTTTTTATTTATCAGGTCCAAGTAAATTATGCAGCTGAAATAAACAATTAATCAATGGTAAAGTACAAATTAAAGTGTGACAAATGGTGTACCTGCTGAACGAGAATCAATAATCCTTAATGAATTGCGGTGACACGTTTGTGTGAGAAACACAAAGAGGACGTTTAGAGAACAGTTGTGCAACCATTGCATCCATTCAACAATATCAGTTTTAAAGCACACTTTGTCTGAGCAGCTGTTCAAGTGTTGTTTGATTTTTTCCCCTCATTTCTCTGACAGGAGATCGTCCTTGTGGTGTTCTTCGGTGTGGAATATTTTGTTCGCCTCTGGTCAGCAGGCTGCCGCAGTAAATATGTTGGCATCTTGGGCCGACTACGCTTTGCCAGGAAGCCAATATCTATTATAGGTGGGAACACAACCCCCATACACACGCACACACAAACAGATCTCCCCACCCACACACAATATTTAAACAATATCTGTAATATATCCTGAGCTTCATCCCAAAATGAGATATCTCAGACAAATTCAGCATGAAATTAAATCTGTCACTGCAAGTATTTTTTTCTACCTTCTGCTTTTTATTCTCAAAATTGGAACCTCCAGGTGTTTTTTTAAATATGCAGCAACGAATATTATTTGTAACCCCCCTCACCTCAACTGGTTTATATAATCATTCTGAAATGAAAACCAATGATAGTTTCTTAATAGACCACTTTCCATCCACTTTTTAATATCTGCACTTTCTTCTTTGAATTTCCTATACCTCATATTTAGGACAACACTTGCCCTTGTTATGCTGCACCTCAGGTATATTGAACATATTCATGCGTATGCCATACTTATACTTAAAGCCCATTGTTCTCTATCAATACAGATCTGATTGTAGTTGTTGCTTCAGTAATTGTGCTGTCAGTGGGCTCCAAAGGCCAGGTCTTTGCCACCTCTGCTGTAAGGTAAGAGACAGTGTATATGTGCAGGTGGAAACTATGTGACCAAGAGTATGGGTATATTGGGCACCCTAGTTCCAGTTAAGGGAAATCTTAATGCTACAGCATATTATGTTATTTTAGACAATAGTGTTCTTAAGTTTATGGCAACAGCTTGAGGAAGACCCTTTCCTGTTTCAACATTACAATGCCCTCCCTGCACAAAGCCAGTTTGTTGTGGAAGAGATTGCCTGATCTGTACATAGCCCTGACCTCAACCCCAACCAACACCTTCCAGATTAATTGGCTAGCTGCTAGCCAGGCCTTATCGCCCAACATCAGTAGCCAACCTCACTAATGCTCTTGTGGTTGAATGGGAGCAAATCCCTGCAGCCAGGCTCCAGAATCTTGCAGAACGTTTTTCCAGAAGAGTGGAGGTTGTTGTAGCAGCAGATTAATGGCCATGGTTTTGGAATGAGATGTTTAACAATCACATATAGGTGTAATGTTTGGGCGTCCACATACCTTTGGCCTTAAAGTGAGTATACATAGAAACCTACATGCATTTGGTCTGAACACGATGTCAGAACTTTAACACTTTTGTTATTTTCCAGAGGGATTCGCTTCCTGCAGATCCTGCGGATGCTCCACGTGGACCGGCAGGGAGGAACCTGGCGTCTCCTAGGCTCCGTTGTCTTCATCCATCGGCAGGTACACAATCATAGCTTTTAAAAGCACATTTCAGATCCAAAGCCATCAGGGCTTCTGATTATTATAAGTAAGCGGGAGGCTTTCTGTCAGGGGATTCATGGCCTCTCATCGTCATGTATTATTTTTCCCTACTACACGGTGCAGAGTCTCCACATGGGAGTACATGTTGCAGCAAAAAGAATATTCAGCAGAGCCAGGAGAAAAGCTCTCATGCAGTACGTTAGGGTCATAAGCTCTTCACTGTAGCCCTTCCAGAGTATCATTCAGCTGAGACACAGACACAGAGGTGACTGTGATTATCCCCAGTGGCCACTGTAGTTGTCTTTAATGTCTGTGTAAAAACAGAGAGTGATGGAGTTGAGCAGAGCGTCAGTGATGTTGCTCATCCAGTAACACCTGCTGTGCTTCCTTGTTTTGGCCTTGGCTGGTGACCATATTGCTCCTGGCTGAGGCCGGTCATCAACAGCCATTGACCTCGGCTGTAAAGAATGTGAGGGTCGGTGCAGGGAGATATTGGGGCCCTTTCCTAAAGCGATTCCTACCAGCTACCTACGGAGTGTCACTCTGTTTCATGAAGCAACATTTGCGGCTATAGAGGGCACTTCAGATTGAGGATATAAAATAACTAAATAAGTAAACTCTGGGATGCACTTGCCATTTTTTTGCCATAACCGAGAACAAGGAAAATATAGTGTGCTGACATTCAAAGGCAGTACAGTAGAGGTCACATTGCCATCAACCAGCTGGACGCTAGTGTGCGGTGCCTCTAGTATTTATTCCTTGGTGATTTTCTGACTGGTGGCTAAGTCAACACAAGACCTGAATATTTTGTTCAGCCATTCTCTTACATAAACACATGAAAGTGCAGCCCTTCTGTGTTAACAGCTGGAGTTTTTAAAGTCAGTGGAGTTTCATTCACTCAGTATCCTGTCTTCGTGTTACAACAGCATTTAAATACACACTGAGCAGCATTCTAATGCTTGTGGCTTGTAAACACAATTTGCACAGTTGCTCCTCGCTGACTCGCTAGCAGATTGGAAGCACATGTCTCCTGAATGTCACAGCAGCAGCACATCTACGCATCTACTAAACCTCTGGTAGTGACTTAAGGAAGAAGTACCTGAATGCATGAAAAGCAGTTATTTCCAAGAGTCATGCACTTATAGGTTGCAAGCAGTGATGTTAGTTGAAGGTGATACAGGCTCTCATATTCACTGTCAAAGGTTTGATGCCCAGAAATGTCCCAAAGATTCAGAAAAAAAATGTGTAGTCATATGAAGAATGATGTAAGGATAGGTTACTGTTATTTCAAGGGAGGCAAACAGCCATTTTCCGGATCTTTTTTTTTTTTCAATAATCTGCTGCTGCTCCTTCGTGGCGCTCTGAAAAATCTGGGAGTGACAGTTTTGGGCTGAGACACGAATAAGAATTTCACTCATCAGGAATTCAGTCCGATTTAGTGCAGTGAGTGCTCCGACACTCTGAGTGGTTAAACACAGTTTAAATCACGTAGTAGGTGAGTGCAAAGAGAACATTCACTTAAAGAGCCCTTTCACAAAGCAGTAGTCCAATTACAGTCAGACAGGATAAGCAGCAAGCCCAATTAGACCTCCTGAGCAAATCACAGACAGATCCCTGTTGAATCTGCGATAAGGTGCTTCATAGTTATTTGAAATCCACCGGGAGAGGTCGGCTGTCTGGGTTTCAAACTATTTTTTTTAATGATTTAGTAACTCATTTATAATCATAATGAAGTGCTAAAAGGCAAACATGGTAACCAATAACTGGTCAATATTTCCATATTAAGTAAATAATAATAAACTATTACAGTATTTTATGTCATTATGAGGAATGCATCTTATTAAAGTTAAAGAATGAAGTATTTCATTCTTTTTGTCAACAAATCCCATAAAAAAGACCAAAATCAACAATGAACTGAGCCCACTAACAAGTGTTGTCTGGGTAGCCAAAGCCTGATATAACCAGAGAGCTCCATTGTTGTCCAAAACTTGAAAACACAACAATAAGCCACACTGGTGCACTGGGTTTCTTCAGTACAATGAACATGGCCCAATCCCACATACACCGTCCTGCTGACATAAAGACTTACTATCACAATAAATGTGTATTAATCTGTGGCTGAAAATAGTTCCTAACAAATGCACTATTTACTCCTGTTTGAGTCACATTTGCTAAAAACTACAATGTCCAGCTGTTTTAGGATATTTCTTCTTTCTGAGCCTTTAAAAAAAGAGAAACATATATTTATTTTATATTTATTTTATATTTGTGACCCATTTTTAAAGATTTATGTCTCCAGTAGGAACAAAGGGGCTTGGGGCTGAGAGCCACAGGCAGGGTGAGGAAGTAGGAAAGTACTGAGAAATGGACTTACGCGTTGTTGGATTTGACCATTTCATGAGATTTGTTGCCAATAGAAAAAAATAAAGAATAATGCCAACCTTATCCTTTAGGTACGACATCATTCTGCCAAACTGATAAGCAGCTAATGATCTTAAGTGAGATTGTAAATCCACCTTTCATGAATGACACAAGCCACCAGAGACAGCCGTATCAGAACAGAAAAAGATTTTAATCATCATATTCACAGCACATTTACATGAATATTCACATCCGTATGTCATATTATTACAAACACAGCCACTCTAGACTCCAGGCAGTTTTAACTGGTAAACTGATATAAATGATAAATTGTGGCAATCAGGAGGGATTGCGTAAGAAAGTATATATAGAGCCACAGATATCGTGTCATATAATATTATGTTTTTTAATCATCAGTGACCCAGCTTGGTTGTTTATTGAGTTTGAAGTATGATGTCATGCATTTGTGCATGTTTATTTCAGGAGCTGATCACTACCTTGTACATTGGCTTTCTGAGCCTGATCTTCTCCTCGTACTTTGTCTACCTGGCAGAGAAAGATGCAGTCGACAGCAGCGGCTCCACCGAGTTTGGAAACTACGCTGATGCTCTGTGGTGGGGAGTGGTAAGAATGTGTGTGTGTGTGTGTGTGTGTGTGTGTGTGTGAGGAGCTTAGTCAAAGTCAAAAGTGTGTTTTGTTCACCGCTGTTAAACCAGGGCCCCAATATTTACGTTAAAATCAGACCTGGTCCAGTCCCTATTGTACATGTCTGATATATGAAAGATATGATGAGGTTTGATGGACTTATTGCAGAATTTTGAAGTCAATTCTTTATTAAAGGAATTGTGTGACATTTTGGGAAATACACTTGAGATGAGAAGATGGATTTCACCCTCATGTCTGTGTGATAAATATCAAGCTGTAGCCAGAGCCTAGCATAAAGACTGGAAGCAGAGGGAAACAGCTATCCTCGCTCTGTCCAAAGGTTAAAAAAAATCTATCTACAGTAAACCAACACCTCTAAAGCTCACTAATTAACACATTTTATCTTGGTTTTCTTTAATTGCGCCTGACTATTCCTTGGACGGCAGCAGGGGACAGAGTCTGGTTAGCTGTCTCCCCCTGCTTCCAGTCTTTATGTGAAGCTAAGCTAAGCACCTGCTGGCTGTAGCTTCATAATTAACAGACAGGCATGAGAGTGCTATTCGTTTAATTACCAGTTAATCAAGTCAACTTGAATACATTTTACTTATTTGAATTATGTATTAAATTCCTTTAAAACATTTAGATTATTTATTGTTATTTTAAATAATTGTCAGTGAGAAGCCCTCAACCTGACTCCACAGAAATATGTTTGACTATATTACTAACATTAATATTGACATTAATTGTATTATGTATCAAAGAAAGTTTAATTGAATCTTCTAAATATTGTTTTAGTGACTTTCCTGTCTTGCCAAAAGTAAGATTTTGCAGAAAACATTGTCTTGTTTTTAACAGTATTTGGCAGGTGAAAGGTCACATATAGACTCTGTTTTATCTGTACTACCATTGTTACAGTAGGAGCTGTGTGAAAACCTTTGGGCAGATCCAGTGGGCCGCTAAGCTGCAAAACAAGTAGTGGAGAGAATACGGGATGAAAATGTATTTTCAGACAATAAGTCACCACCCACTCTGCTTCTTGGAAACTTCAGCGACTCTGATATTAAAAAACGTACACACACACAGCAGAGTCATAGCAACTTCTTTCATATAAATGAAGGTTTACTTACAATATTTACGCATTTTTTACTTTGAGCATCATCAGGTTTGGGTCTACTCTCACACACACAGTCATTTTTGTTTTGGAGTGAGTTACTATTTACCTCAAAGCACCGCTGTGCCTCACAGAGCCTCAGTTTTGTGATTTAAGTGTGACTCAAATAAGGTGCAAGTCTACAGCTCTGCGACTGATCAAAAAATGGTTCAAATGTGATGGATAGTTTTTGCTGTTGATAGTTTTTCTTTTTTTCCTCTTGCAACAGCCGTTAAACAAAGGTTGACAAATGCAGATTCCTATCAGCAGTGTTTTTATAGAATTAAACTGCCAGTGAAGCTTCTTGTATAAGTCCCCATGTCTTTTTTCCAAAGGTGACAGTGACTACCATTGGATATGGCGACAAAGTGCCACAAACCTGGATTGGAAAGACCATTGCATCCTGTTTCTCAGTCTTTGCCATTTCCTTCTTTGCTCTGCCTGCAGTAAGTGGAAAGAGAAAGTGCTGAACCAGGGCATCTTTCAGGCTGAGGTGGCTCACAAATGTTGTGTGTTGCTTCTCTAATGTTCCCTATCACGTGCAAATGTTACCAATCGAAAAAACAATCCCTGATAGAATGGTGGTTTTAAAAACTGTACTGTTTCCTTCAGGTGAATTCCTACTGAACTACATTTTTAATCAGTTTGGTCTTTTAAATATGTATTAAGAAAACATAAAGTTCCTAATTTAGGCTTTCGTGTAGCTATGATTTATGTGTGATATGACAAAGCTGGCTCTGACATGTTTCATCAGCCACTGCAAAGATTTTAAAGATTAACAGTCAGTTAAACAGTGCTGAGAGCTGGCATACTTTCATAATATTGTGCCTTAAATGCTGTAAAGACCTTGACAAGCCGTACAGTGGCTTTACATTGTAGTATAATTCTCCTGCTAGGTTATGGATGAAGACAGAAAGCAGCTCACAGGATTACATTAGATTTGATCATTTCTGTAACTGAATATCTGTGAACTGTAACTGTGCTGTGAAACACAGTTACAGTTACAGTTACAAAGTTTTGTGCCTAAAGGAATTAGGATTAGGCAAGTAAAGTTTGTTTCCATTGTCAATTATTTATTATTCTTGGGCTCAATATTCAGAGTGTAGTGTATAAAATGTCTAAAAAACATATTTCAATTTGCAGTGATATGAAATTTAGAAAAGCAAGGAATCTCTCACATTTAAGAAACTGACGGTAACCAACAAATAATATATATTTAGTGGAGAAAAGACTTAAGTGATTAACATATTAATGTGTTCATTAAATTATTGAACAAAGTGAATAATAGACATGTTTCAGCATTAAACAGCACATTATTCCTTACAATTTTTGGTTAACTTTGTGTTTATTTCTGTCTTTTGGATCATGCTGCTGCCTGTAAGTGTGTCGTTAAAACTGAATTAATGAGCAGTAACTCTGCTGTGCTGTTGTTCACAGGGAATCTTAGGCTCAGGCTTCGCCCTGAAGGTGCAGCAGAAGCAAAGACAGAAACACTTCAACAGACAGATCCCTGCAGCTGCCTGTCTCATCCAGGTATTTGCCAAAAAAAAAACAGACGCACAATACAGCCGGGGGACTGAACTGTCTCGCAGCCCCAGTCTTATTGAGACCATCCTTTCACCTAACCCTTACTTTACGTGCTGGCATGAAATTAGTCCTGTCCAACCAATATATTGCTATTTTCATGCCCCTCCAGACATCATGGAGATGTTTTGCGGTGGAAAACTTCGATTCTGCTACATTCAAGATGTTTTTGAAAAAGAGATCCAGCATCCCCGCCTCTTCTCTGTCCTCCCCCAAGCCCAAGAAATCGGTTAGTAATCATACATTTTGCTGTAACTGCTTCTTATACTCAGTTTGCAGTTTATTATGTACACCAAGGCAAAACGAATGCAGTATGAAGCAACAGCCTTGCAATACTGTAAAGCCTACCTTCATGAAGGTTGTGATGTTCAGTTGTTGTCGTTTTGCTATTTTAGAGAACTTTATGGTCATTTTGAAGGCTGTAGTTGTAGGTGGTGCTACAGTTGGACTTCTATAATGGTTAGTTCAGCTGTAATTTATTAATGAAATAAATCAATGTCAAAAGGACAGCAGCTCCATCGCTAACTGTCCAGTGTAAGACTCAAGGGACTAGAATCATTGCATTATTATATCATATATACCTTTTTATAACAATTGTCACAATTTACTGTATCAACCAGACCGGTTGATAAGACTTGAAATTTAAAAGGAAACTCTGGTATTTTTAAACCTGGACACTGTTTTTACAAAGTTTGGGGTCAAAATGACGAATACTAACCAAAAGTTTTGGAATTGGTCCAGTAGATCGCCTCCGCCGGCATCCGCAAATGGGCTGCAACGTAATCCTTGCAGGCAATTGCGCTGGTGAAAAGTACATCCACTAAAAGTGCTTGTTTTTGCCACTGACAGGCTCAGACTGTTATTCGAGGCGTTATTCAGACAGTTTTGTTAAAGAGTTAGGTCCTTTCCTCTTCTTGCAACAACGCAACCTCTCACGAGACTTCAGAGACTTTTCCTTGAACGAGACTTATGTTTCTCGTTAAACCAAAAGGATCTTACGCTTAAACAAAAGGGTCTATCTCTGTAGGGATCCTTTTAGTGGGCATACTTTTCACCAGTGCAATTGCCCGCAAGGATTACGTTGCAGCCCGTTAGCTGGATGCCGGCAGAGGCGATCTACTGGACCAATTCCAAAACTTTTGGTTAGTATTAGTCATTTTGACCCCAAAAATAGGGCCCAGGTTTAAAAATAATGGAGTTTTCCTTTAAGTTTTAAAAATGTATCGTCATCATTGCTGTGATAGGTGTCCATGTTGGTGTGAAATCTGTGTGGGAAAAACCCCCAAAAAATAAAGACAGAAAAGAAAATATTTGCAGCCAAGACAACAGCCAGTAGCAGTTTAATATTAATATTGATTATTCAATCCTGCTGCTACTTGGGTATCAGACCATGCCCACACTAATGCATACATTTTAAAATGTTGACATGTCAGAAATGTTCCCTCCGGACTTTGCAGGGCCTCACCTTAAAGTTGTCAAATTTCACAATAATAGCAATATGAAATGTGTAAAACACACCAATATACGTATAATAGTAATGTTACTGACACTGTAACATTAATTACTGTGCTGTTGACCCTCAATCAAATCATTAATCAATGAAAGTCTGAGGGCGTCTGGTGGACAAACGAAACATAGCATTGGGAAAACACAAATTTGGCAGGAGAGGAGGGACAGGGAGACAGACCGTGACACTTCTTCAAATTTCTCCACAATGTCACCCTGATGAAAACATAGAAAACATGGTTTTGCTGTTGAGTCACTCGGGTGTCAAACAAATACCTATGCTCCTCCACAGGAACACTTTGTTGAGCTGAGATGTTTGCATTTCTTGGACAGGTGAAGATAAGGAGGAAGTTGAAGAGCGCTGACAAGGACAACGGTCCAACTTCTCCCACAATTCCCAGCATCACCTTCGACTCTGTATTTGACAGTGGGAGGGAGCTGAGTTCAGATGTTTACAGCACTGTGGGCACAGGTACTGAAAATGGGACAAACTGTACAGTAGGCTTATCTCTGATTCACTAGCTTGTGTCCCAGTTCACTTGAATCAGTCCGAAGAATGTTGCCTACAACAGAACATATGTAAGAACTGTTGCATGGATGTTACCGTAAACATGGCTCATACATTTTGTCGAAATCTGAAGAGTCTTTCCATGTGTGGTAGAAGTTAAACCAGTTGATGAGTTTCTGAAGTCATGTACATGGTTTCATTCAAATCAGAATAAACACTCACAATGTCACTCAAGATGCACATAAGCATAGAAAAGAAATGACTAATGCTGCACTGGCTGCAAACCACACATTCAGTGGTGATACAGTAAAAAGAAAATGTTTGATTTGAACTTCAGTTGTAGGGTTGTAGCCACAGGATGGGGAAGGAACAAAGTCCAAACATTAAAGATGGATGAGCACACAGCAGCAATAAAACGGGAGGTTGCATTAATGAGTACGAACTCCAGTAGTGCACCGCTGAACTTACAAAACTCCACATGTACACAACGTACAGTATTGCTGGATCAATAGTGGAGAGCTGAGAGTGATACACTGTTAAGAAGCAATTACAATCATATACTGTTTCCTTCCAGCGTCATTTAAGGTATCCTGTGTGTTGTGCACTCCACATGCCTCTATCAATTCATTTTACGTTTGCTGCAGTTTTGGTTGAGGGGAAATAAAACAAATGTAACAAAATATCTTGACTTTCATTGTGAAAATATCGTTGCCTTCAGTGGTGTAACGGTTCTGCACGCACAGATGTGAACTCAAAAGCAGGACTCAGTGGCAGAGCAGTGGAAAGCATTCAATCGTTCACTTGGTTAGAAGTTCAAGGCAGAGTTCAACAACAGGTAATCAGTCAGCAAACAAAGCAGGCAAGGGGCAGGCAGGCGGCTTCAGGCAAGAAAAATAAACGAAAGCTGGAAAGCTGAGACTGGGTAGTACATTAGACATTCTGGCAAAAAACTGGGGAGAGAGGGATGGTCTCTGCAGAGGAGATGATGACGGAATGGGGATCAGGTGACTGGGAATGGCGGGAACACACTGAGGGCAACTACAGGGCAGGTGGGGAACAACAGGTATCTGAAATGATGAGGGTTAATGACTGGAAAAACAGGAAAAGGGGCAAAAATGTGCAAAATTCATGGTCCCTAGAGGATAAATTCTAAAGACTTTGGTGATCTCTGACTTTTCGTCTAGCACCAAATACCTGCAAAACTAGTGACATTCCCATCATCTTCAGCCAGAGGTGCACCATCAGGTGAGGCAAACCATGCAAATGTTTGGGCCCCCCCCCAAAAAAAATTTGGGAAAAGGGGCCCCCGATGGCTAATCATATTGGCACATTTTGCAATGACTATAAACCCCCTTAAATCTCCCATAAAGGCAATATACAGCGCACCGCCGCTGCCCCAAAACCCCCCTAAGAGGGGCCCCTTCTTGGAGCGGTAGGAGTATCAGAGCAGGGCTCGCCTACCTAACTCACTGACAGACACAAGTCACTGACTGGACTGACAGAAACCTATCTTGCTAAAGCAGTACAGAAAATTATTAACATTGACAGATAATCAGCAATAAATATACAATAATATTCAAATATCAACAATCACATCAAATATAATATAATAAAGGTATTGGATAACAATTACAACTACAATTACAACTAGGATCACCAGTGGCTTCAGCTGTAGTTGTAAGCTGTAAAATGGTGAGTGAGTCTTTTCACTTACCTATCAACAGATGTCTCACATTCTTTGCTGAACTTACTGTAATGACAGAAAAAAAAAAATGGAGATGGAGTTGTTTGGCCCTCGTACATCATTCTATTGATTGTATAACATCAACATGCTTTTATTTTATCTTATAAATGCGCCTCCCCCTGTTCCTTCCTGCCATGAGTGACTCGCATCCCTCATTCATTCAGAGTGCAGGAGCAAGGATTTTAAGAAGTATGACATAAAGATGTTATTCAGACAGAGAGTCAGACAGACGGATGGATAGACAGCATGTTATAAATGTGAATTAGAGCATAAGTGATCCTCAGCCAGTGACCTTCTGATAGACCTTCTCACACACAAATGCTCGCTAATTCAGAATCATCTTTGAAATGGCCTCATTTCATTTTTCATGTTTATTCATTTTATTCTTGATTGTCTGGTAATGTTTTCTGCTCGTTTATCATTTTACATTTATTTGTAAACCCTACCTTTTGAAAAGATTTATATGAATAAAATGAATCATCATCATTATTATCAGTTATTATTATCAGGGCATTATTGGATATTCTGTTCACTGTAGCGGAACAAAGTGAGATACTGGGGAGGACAGTTTACTTTCAAACGGAGATGAATATGGATACTTTTCGCATGTCCATAACGTGTAAATATGTAATTGGATCACACTCTTTGTTGTGCGTAGTTATATATAACATGTTTCTTTTACACCAGCTGATAACCTGAAAAGCTGCCCACATAATTATGTGACTGCAGTGTAAATGGTTTTGCTTTGCACTCAGTTCTCAGTGCAACAGCAGAATTTAATTTGCCCAGTTGTTAAGATGTATGCATGTCAGTTCGCTTCATGTTCAATGAAAACCTGTGTCTTTGAAGCTAAATAGATTCTACCAGTCGTACTGCACATCTAATATCTACAACGTGCTGCTTTTAACTATGAATCATTTAACTACTTTGCCATGTTGCCATCTGGTGTGCGATTGTATTGACTGGTGCTCAGCTGCTTGCCTGATTGGATTTTCAGAAAACAAAACCTCTGTCTTTCAAATTCAGCAATTTCAGTCCTAATTTAAGTTTGCTGGTTTATCTATACTTCACATTGTTTAGATTGTTGAGGTTTTGGCTGGTAGTTAATTAACAGATTGTTAGACTACATAACATGGATACAGTCATAAATAGTCAGTCACATGCTGGTTTTCAGCAGTGGTGGAAATTAAGTACTACACTCAGTTATCAGTTTATTAGGTGCACCTAGCTGAAAGTAATGCAGTCTAATACAGCAGTTCTGCAGTAAATCCTACCTTCATCAAGGTTATAATGTTCAGTTTTGTCAAAACTGTTTTACATAGGTTGATTCAACTTCATGGTCATTTTGGAGGATGCAATTTGTATTGCTGTGGAATTGTATTGCATTATACTGAAAAGTGTTTCTATTTTTTTCCCTACCCCATTTATAACAAAGAGGGTAGGGTAATTGACAGAAGCACCTCTCTGTATATATGAATGTCTCTTCTTGGGCTGCTCCCCTTTTTTTAATCTTTGTCTCTAAATCTGCTTAGAGACTTAGAGGCAATTTAACTGCCTAATTCCTTCCTTGTGTCTTTCCTCTCTCAATGTTTTGCTCATGTACCTGGATCAGCAGGATCCCACACTTTGGGAGGATGTGGTGAGCTGCTGTTAGTGTCCACGTCCTGCACACGTCCTCAGTACACTTCCTGTCCATTTTAACAGCCTCCTTTTTATCTTCTCTGTTACTCTAACAGCATGTCTTTTTATCAGTGCATGTTCCTGTTACAATATGTTCGTTTGTTTGCTTAATTATATGAGTGATGAATATAAAATTGCTTTCTTAGCAGCTTAGTTTTTGACTAACATCGTTGTTGTTGTTGCATGTGTTTCTCTTCATGTGTGCTTCAGATTGCCAGCAGTCCTGGACGTCTTTGTCTTCCCTTCAGTTCAGCTCACCGCCTCCAGGTAACGCTAATTGTGTTGATATGAGTGTTTTTAAGTTGCTTTGTCTCTCCAGAAGTGAATAGTTGCATCACATGGGTCAGGTGTAGAGTTAACTACAGTTTGAAGTGCTGCTATCTCAAGTGCCGGGACGAGGAGGACTAAAGGGTTGATGTGTTAAGTAATGTTTAAGTTGGCATTTGTTAAAAAGAAAAGAGTTTAATAGAAGTTTTACTCTGGGAAACAAATTTACAATTAGTATTATGTATCAGGAAAATCATGTCAAATAACAACTTTAAATTTAAAGCGTTTTTTTGTCTTGTCATTTAATGTGGTGGAGTATCACACAAACCCACCAAGTGGGTAAAACAGTTCTCTGTACTGTCATTGACCAGTCAGCTTGTCATGACTTGTCGTGTCACAGCTTATTTTCACACTTTCAAATTCAAGCACAAGACCAATTGTATCCCACTTCTTCAGCTGGTGCAGTTTCAAAACACTGCATTTGCAGATTCAAATAACTAACAGGTTTCCACACAGTCTTCCACAACAACTCTGTCATCTTTGATGTAGGCCGCTCGCTGCTGGAGATGGCGACAACATCCACAAAGTTATGGATTTCAGGTTATGGTAAAAACTGGAGACTTCCTGCTTCCCCGTTTCCAGGATTTAAAATAGCTCTTTTTGTATAAATATTTTTGTTCATTAATTAATTAATTTTATATTTTTATTTTACATGATACTGACACCCATACCTGACCAATTCTTGTTTTTTAAGACCCGACTGAGCCTGACTCGTATTGTCAAATTTGAGACCTAAATTCAAACCAATCTTATAAGTTATTTTTTTCCTCAAAGAAAAAGAGATGTGCTCTACAGACAGTGAGGTTTCTAACAAGTACAAAACAACTTCAGAATTACCATGTTATACATGGCCTCCACAGAATAAGACAAGGCAGCCCAGTAGCAAAAGAAAAAGGTAGCCAATAAACTTTTCCTCTTAGGTCATGTGTTTTGTGGCAATAACACATTAACATGTGATATTTGAGAATCATACAATATAAACCACATGTCTTACCTGTTTGTCCAAATTAAGCTCAGCTTATTAACCAGATAAATGTGGCTGTAAACTTAGATAAGCGCTGTCATAATCTAAAACAGAACTGTATAGGCAAGGTCACACACAAGGTCACAATGTTCCCACAATGAAGAAGCCTTTCCCAAAGCATTAGAGATTTTGATAAGCTGCTTTAGCATGTTTTAATTCTTTATTTCAGCCCTTTACTGTGGCTGTGACTTTTAGCTTAGCAAGCTAATGCAACATACAAGCTAATTTTTTTTCTCTTTTCCTGTTAGGCATTGATACACACAATTGGCTAAGCAATTAAATCATCAAACCTGAACCTGGCCTGAGTCCAGAGCTATAGACAACAACGCAGCTTAGAACAGAAGCAGCAAAACTTAATCAGCAGCATCACTGTATGTTGTGGATGCACAGATGTATTGTCTAATGTGTGTGCCTGCGTGTGTGTCTATGTGTGAACGTGCAGTGAAACGAAGCCCTGGCCTTTTGGACGTCCCCAGCCCCGGCTCCCTCCACAGGAACTGCAGCTTTGCACACGACCTGGAGCTGGAGCCAGAGCGAGACAGTGAACTGGCTCCTGCCACCACTGTGTCACAGTGAGTTCACCACTCACCATTGCATTGATGCTGTGTTTATGTGTGAGTGTATTTTAATGAGCATGTTAGAAAACATTTGCATGTACTTTTTGCTACTTGTAATTAACCTTTGTGATATGCCAAACCCCAGAGCACTCCTGTCTCTGCTGTATAATGATTCTCTATTAGGGGAATGCACTTGTACTTCCTGAGGTACTTGCACAGTGAGAGACTGAGACTGATATGAGGAAATGAGTGTTAAGTAACTGCAGTGTAATGTAAGTGCACAGTAAGTGAAACAAATGGAGCGACAGCTTTGACCCATGGGACTTCCTTTCTAAACGGTGGGGTAATGATGCAGAGTGGGAATTGCATGCAGCAGCATTGTTGGTAAAGATCCCTCTGTGCTCCGCTGACTCCAAAAAATGTAACCAGCTGTTCTCATAGAGCAATGCCACATCAAATCCCATGCTAAACTGAGTCATTATGAGATACTACTGCTTGTTTTATCCTTGACAAGAGAACACCTAGTAAAAAGAAAGCTTGTATAATGTGCTTCTTTTTACCTGGGTCAGTCAAATTTCTGTGGAAGTCTTCAATTTTAAGATGGATTGCAGATTGAATTCCAAATAATCTATATTGTCTACAGCAGTGGAGAAAGCTTAGTCAAGTCATTGTCACAAATCTAAGATGCAGCATAGATTGTTGATGTGGAATAGTTCACAGAAGTCACATTTCTGCTGCTGCCTTGGTATTGACATCACAGTGCAGTTTTGGTAAATTGAAGATGATTGAGGTATTGAGAGTTTTAACAAAACTGCCACACGTTTGTCACAAACAAACAAAAATTACACCTTTAGTAACACTGCAGACATAGCCTTTAAAGTGAAACTAAAAGTAGTTGGGATTGTAGCAGTTAGATAGGCGGGAGGTAAAAGTTTACAGCCTGTTTGGAACATTTTCCTTCTTTCTCAGGTTGTGTTGCTTGTTTTTATCTCATGAAGCAGTTGGACCAACCCAGGAAAAAACAAAAGGTGCAAAAGCTGTTACAGTCTCACTGTCTCTTTCTGGTTATATTCCACCATTTGTGATGGAAAATGGATTTCTATAATAGGTCACAGAGCACAGTATTTACATTTCATTATATAGTGCTAATTTGGAAAAAACACATGTTATGAAAGCTGTGAAAACAGGCCATTACATTGGCTGTGAAAAGTCCATTAAGACACACACACACTGACCTTGTTCCTCTAGTCTTTCACCTAACTGGACTGGACAAAGAGCTCACTACTCTCCCCCTCACAGACTCATTCACTGCTTTTACAGGGTAATGAACCCTGATGAGTAATAGCTCCTTAATAATTCCCATAACATAGTAATGGAGGCTAAATGCACTACAATCACTCTGGGCTTTTTATTAATGGTTTTCACACACACACACACACACACACACACACACACACACACACACACACACACACAAAGACCCCCAAAATCACCCTTCCTTTGTACTTATTTCACCTTGATCCCATTCAAAGGAAGACCAGTCAAAAGGGAGATGCTTTTGATGTAGACTGAATAGTAATCATGAAATTGTGTTGCACTGCTATCTTGTCTTCTAAATTGTTAGAGTTTGGGTCTGAAGGCCATGTCAGCCATCTTTTCATAGTTTCACAGTAGTACCTGTTTCATACGAGAAAAATAAAACAGGGGTCTAAAGCAAATCTATGCTGTGTTTTAAAAAGACTAACCTAGATGTTTTTTAAAAAGCAATTTCAACAATACTTTCCGCCACATGCTGAGTTTCATTACACATTTGAAAGTAACATGAACAGATTCATATGAAACTGTTTTACACAGATTGACAGAGTCACATCGAAAAGCCATCCGGGTGATCCAGAAAATGCGTTATTTTGTGGCCAAGAGAAATTTTCAGGTAAGACACAATTTTATAGCAAATAATTTTTCTACTAATACATTGGAAAAATCTATTCTTAAATGTCTTTAGAAATAAAAAATAGCACTTAAAATTGACTAACCCATCTGTGTATTTTAAGGTGACAATTTGGTTTGGCAGTTTTCTAATGTTAACATTTCAGTAATCCAACTACCCCGAAACTGATTTATTATTAAGTAGGTACACAGTATGTGCAGTTATTTGGCATCTATGTTCTGACTTCACACCAAGCTCAGCAGCAGAGATTGGGGAGTGATGATAATAAACTTTGCCCCAGGGGAATGTAGATTCAGACCTACCGGTGGATAGAGGTTGGGCTTATGATGATAGAAGCAGCAGCAGCAGCAGCATCAGTGGTAACAGCAAGTGTTTGAAGTAGTGTTAAAGCAGAGTTTGCAAATGAGAAGTATAGCAGCAGCAGCATAGCAGAACAAAAAAGTGGGCAGAGCTCCGACAGCTTAAATTGATTGCATTACTACAAATGGTTTGTTGCAGCATGTAGTCTGCTTAAACCTTCCCACACGGTTTGTTCCATTTCAGTCAGTCTACTAACATAAAATTGATATATTACTAAGTAAATACAAAGTACTGTATGTACAGAATTGATATTTGGTATCTGGCCTCGCAAGTTCTGCAAACATACACCAAGCTCAGCAGCAAATATTAGGGAGTGACAAAAGCACAACCAACATGAAACTTTATCCTTGCAATACCTTTAAAAATGTAGTGTCCTGCAATGACATTATTTTCCAAAACAACGCTCAAATATTTAAGACAGATAAGTAAAGGTTTTATGCCTGATGAAAATATATTTTTGATGTAACAGTTCCAAACATTCTTTTCTCCACTGTAGCAAGCTCGTAAGCCATATGATGTACGAGACGTGATTGAGCAATACTCCCAGGGTCACCTTAACCTCATGGTGCGAATCAAGGAGCTTCAGAGAAGGTAAACTGCTTCATTAAGAAGAGCTTCATATGAATTAGATCCCCTGAGTAACGCATAGACAAATGGTAGATTATGTTTTTTTGCAAGTATGAAAAAATAAATAAAAGAAGGAGAGTGGGGGAATGACAGAATAAATATTCTTCTGACTTGAGCCTCCCATTGTTTCTCTCAGACTGGACCAGTCTATAGGGAAGATATCTTTGTTCCAGACAGGCTCAGGTAATGAATCACTCCACTGCTCTCTCAAAATACAGTGCCGTAACGATGGAACAAACCACAGTCCTAATCCTCCTGTTTTATAATTAACTTGACTCTTGTCTCCCTCTGAAGACCGAGCCAAAGACAAAGGCACCAACACTATCGGATCCAGACTCAACAGGATGGAGGACAAGGTGGGATTTGTGCAACTTCAGTGGAAAACTGGAGCAATATTCCCTCGCCTTTTACTGTTTCAGATCATTTCTTTTGTTTGTGAAAGAGCAAAGTCAAAAATGTACATGACCACGTTTGTCTTGTATTCATAATATGAAAATATCACAAATAAGCTTCCATCAAGAGGTTATTGACAATATAGTGGCAGTTGCACAATACACTCAAATTATAGTTTTGGGTAATGCAACCCAAGTTTAACTGGCTTTGCCTACTGTAATGTAATATGAAATATATGTGCATAGATCTGTGCCCTGATATTGTTGAGTGAAATATAAAACCTTAACAGCTTGTGCCAAGAAGAAACCATGAGATTGTTTTTCTTTCGTTCCTTGAAGATGTGTCAAAACAAGGAAAAACAAAAAAGTTGAATCACAACCTCCCCAAACTCCCTCTGCAAGTGTGCCTTACATTCCTGCCTTGCAACCATGTATAAAATTATGAATAACAAGTTCATTTTCAGTTTCACTTATCAATGAAAAACAGTTAGTACAAAACCTTAAATGTTGTGAAGGCGTCGCTTATTGGGTTCGTAATCTTCACTGTTCTCTATGCTGCTGCTCTGTTGTATCTTTTTAACTTGTAATAATACCTGTTACTTACAAATTTCTATTCTTGAAATGTAATTTTGTTTGACGGACCATTATAGAACATGCGCAATAAAGCAGTAAAATAATTTGTCAAAGGGTTGAAGGTTAATAATGCTTTTTGTCACACACAAGGTAATTAAATTACATGAAGGACATAATTGTAACATTCTCCTCTGTTTGAACTCACTAATGACTCTCAAAAGTACTTAATTTAATTTGA
This sequence comes from Maccullochella peelii, assembly GCA_002120245.1. NCBI lineage: Eukaryota > Metazoa > Chordata > Actinopteri > Centrarchiformes > Percichthyidae > Maccullochella > Maccullochella peelii. The sequence continues at coordinate 113,624 of LKNJ01002162.1, read as the reverse complement.
GTGAGTAAAAAGCATAATTAGTAGTGAATCAAAATCTGAGCCAGTATGTTATTTTGCTTTCATTTATCAATATTTGATTCAACTCTCATAGATAACACACATGGACCAGACGCTAAACCGCATCGCAGAGTCCCTTGCCTTTCTGCTGGATCAGAAGGACGTCGATGGGGGCGAAGGTGGAGGCAGGCCGAGGCCACGGCTTGGACGGGCCTCTAGTGTTCTCCCCAGCCAGGACAGCCTGCCAAGCTATGACCAGCTATCTTCCTCACCTTCGTCCTTCTCCTCCAACACCGCCAGCACCGCGGCCTGCCCGAACCGTCCCCTCAGCACCACCGCCAGTCAGGATGAGAGCTGCTGAAACCTGAATCCAAAGAACCTTGAAGATCTATCTATCTATGTCAAAGATTATGCCAAATAAATGTATTATTTCTGTGAACATTTTATGCAGTAAATTTGCACTTCACTCTGTCTTGGTCATCTCTGAGCTCTAACCGCCTTTGCACTTATTGCCGCAGCTAGCCTTAGCTGAAGCTAAAACGAATAAATAAAAATATCACTTTTGAAGAACTTGTAATGGCTCAGCAGAGAAACTGGTTTTAACCCAGATGCATGACTCTGAGCCAGACATGTTAGGTATAAAGTTGAAACCAGGCAGATAAAACAGACAAACATATCCAAAAGGAGAAACAAAGAGAGGCAAAGGTCAGACAAGGCAAGCAGGCAAGGTCAGGCAGGCAGAACAAAAGGCTTGAAAGCTATAAGGCAGAAGCACACTAGACAATCTGGCAAAGAGTGAATGGAAATAGGATGGCATATATACTGCAGGGCTGATGGGGGACGTGGGGAACAGGTGTGCCGGTAGTGGGAGGTCAGGTGAAAGGTGGGAAAAGGGGTTACTGCAGGGCAGGAGGGAGTGCCGGGATCTGAAATGACAGGAGAGTTCAAATGTGGCAGGGAAAAACAAAGCAGACATGAGAATGTGTGGCTAAGAGTTGGGTGTCGTTGTGACAGAACTGATATCTTGGCAGATCAGTTTGTTATTCTGCATAACTAAATGAGGCCGTGGCTAAATCCAATCATGATGGAGAAAAACTCCCTAGCTAGCTAAACTCCTGCTAAAGCTAACGTAACTAGCTTAGTAGATTTCAGTAACTGTACAGCAGAACATAATCAGCCTAAAAAGGCATAAAATAAAGGCATTATGACTTTTCTATTTGTTACACAGTTTGCCACCAGCCTGATTTTAACCCTTTTTTTCCTCAACTTTAATGAATGTTGGCATAATGATCTTTATGTGAAATATTTCATCAGAGGATGTGGCACATATGTGAAAGAGAAATCATTATTGACATTTCATCACTGATTTTATAGCATATTGTATCAGCATCAGTTTTGTAATCTTGAAGTGCAATGTCTCTTAGAATTTTTTTCCCTGTAGGATTGTTAGTTGCCTTTTTTAAAATATTACATGAAATGTATTCAGGTTGATTCCAAAGACATTGCATCATGTACTGTGATTCAATATCCTATATTCTTTTGTACTTGCAGTTAATTTAGTTGCATTCATCTTTTGGGAGAGGCCTTACATTTCTATATTTCACTTGAAAAGTTTCAGTTCAATCAAACGCTGTTTTCAAAGTTTTAATTTTGTTTCACTTTTTGTACATGTCTAGAAATATTCTTCAGTACCAATAAAATTGTGGTAATTCTTATCAAGTCTCTGTGTGACGTGATCTTGGTAATTCACTTAGTTATTCCGCATAACTAAATGAATAAATCCAATCATAATGGAGAAAAACACCCCAGCTAAACTCCCGCTAAAGCTAACGTTACTAGCATAGCAGGTCTCAGTAGCTACCATGTCAGCTTTTAACTGTAGCAGAATCCATGACTACGTTTTCATGCACAAAATATTACGGTTTTTGCCCTTATTCTGAAAAAGGCAATATTCCTGCTAAGCTGTTTACATGACTAATGAAAAATAATATTCCACTAATATTCCCGTTTACATGCAGCCGTGCATACTCTGCTGTGCTTTACAGGGCTTGATGCCCTAAAATGCAATTCATCACGTTTATCATTCTTTGCATTAAAATATCATTTTTTAATTTTTATTAAAAAATGATATTTTCCAGCACAGAGCTGGAGAGGCCGTATGTCGCAAACTGCGATAAAAACCCCTACTGAGACGCATATTCTGAATGCACTGTATAAATGTCCAAAGAATGCTCCTAAAACCCGATAAATATAAACATATCCCACGTGTCTTAATCGGAAAATGCTGCGTTCGGAATAAGGCCTAATTCAGAATATCCAAACTGAATATGGTGATACATGACCCATATCAAATTCGGAATATTGTCTTATTCGGAATAATAGTGGAAAATTAGTGTGCATGTAAACGTAGTCCATGTGATGAGTTTGGTAAATATGAACAGACACCTACAGCATAGCAAAAAATGAAGGCATTATGACTTTTCTATCTGTTACACAGTTTGCCAAACAGTTTGAAAAATTTCAACTTTACTGCTTTGGGTAATTACTCTAAGCCTTTGTAGTATCTAACTATCCAGCTATCCGTCAGCTGCTGCTTTGAAAGGCAGCAAATTTACATGAACCATTCTGTCAGATCCAAGTGGGATATATGGGGCAACATCATTACTGACATGTCAACACATAGCCTGGAAGTGCAAAGTCTCTTATTTCGCTGTAGGATTTATTATTTATCAAGTACTATACTTATACTATACTTATACAGTGGCAATGTCTTTAGTATAAAGACATTGCCACTGCCACGGCATCATGTGATGTGATTAAATATCCCGTATTTGTGTGAAATAACAAATATAGCTGCGTTCATCTTACAGGCCTTACATTTCAATTACTAAAAAGATTCACTTCAATCTAATGCTGTTTTCACTGTTTTAATTCTATTTCACTATTTTGTAAATGTTTAGAAATGTTCTTTTGTAGCAGTAAAATGTTAATTATTACCAAGTGTCTATGGGTTGTGTCTGGTGCCTTGAGGGGAATCTCTGACTAAAACAAATGAGCTAGATATTTCAGTGTCAGTGAAGTTTTTTTTCCTTTTGCCAGAGGTGGTTTGATAGAAAGTAAAAGTTCTGTTTTTACATTAAAAAGTGAATGTTTTACAGTTTTTCTTTTCTCCTCAGTCATCAATCAAATGGATGCTTCACTTTTAGAGAGTTTTAGAAATTCACTAAAGTTATTGTTTCCTTAATAATCGCGTATCTCTCGCTTTGGCAGCAGAATTTCCTTTATCGTTGTGAGGTTGGGTTGGCTATATCGTGTCCTCACTGATTTATGGAAATTGCCAAAAGCACGGCTAAAACCATGCTCTTTAACCAGGTGACCTTTGGGCAGCAGATGGTGACCTTTTCCCCGCTGGCCATCCATGGGGTGTCCAGGCATTCCTTCACACAAGTGGCCATGTGGAGAAAAGGCCCAAATGACCATCTGCCTCTGGTGTCCATAACAATGGGCCCCCACCCTCCTAAAGTGTGCTGAGGGTGGTTGGCCTTTGTGCTGACCAGGAGGTGGATGAGGGGAGAGTTTCATTACAGAGGGGGTGTAGAGGTTTTTAAAAGCTTTTTTTCTCTCTCCTGTAATTAGTGTTATTTGGGATATTGGGAGAGGCAATCTTAGTCATAAACACTCAAATAATATAGTGGATCAATCCATCCAAAAAACTAAACTGCCTTCTACATAGATAACTGCCTTGGTTAAATAGTTGTGGTTAAACAAACCTAATATTTGCATCTAAGGCTACAATTCACTAAGATGCTGAATTTGCTGAATCATCACGCTTAAATGTACAAAGCTACAAATGTACATGGATTCTTAACAATTTTGGTGGATTACACTTCGTCAAACCTGTGCCTTTCTGAATCTACATGCACTCCAAGATGGCTAACATATCAAATTAAGGAAACATATGGCTGCCTTCCCTGCGGTTTTCTCATTTAGCTAATTTGGACAATTAGATCAAAGCCTGATCAGAAAATGTCATAAAACAATTTCCATTCGGGAGTAGTAACATTTACAGCATAGGTTTTAATTTAATGTAGTTTATGTGAACATAAAAGGTACATTTTGAATACATTCAGCAGCACTGTAATATTAATTGACACGATCACTGCACTGCTGTTAGTGAAAGCTTCATTCACTGATGATGTACAGCTTGTTCAGCAGAAATTAATTAAGGTAGTGGGTGGGGAAATTGGGAACCCATGGGACCCTTTGGACCCATGGAATAGTTTGATTATTGATTTCATGACTTGTAATCTAGACATAAATTCCACTGGAACAGAATGTAAGATCATTTGTTCCTAATGGAGAAATAACACACTTAACATTGGTTGTCCTTGGCACTGAGGCATTTAAAAATGTAAATGTGATGTTTGCTCTGTCTTTTGTGCTTGAACACAGTCCCTTTGCTCCTGTAGCATACAAGCAAACATGAGCCAAAGTGAGAATAAACATTAGTGGGATTGGTTTGGGCACATGTCAATGATAAAAGCTGCTTTGACTATGAAAGGGGCCGGAGTGAAAAGAGAAAAGTTGAGGAAAGACCTGGGGGGTCGAGGAGCTCCAAAGGCTGATTTGCAGGTGAAATAGATGGCACACTCTGCTTTGTGGCCATTGTCCGGCTCTCCGTCCAGATGGCCTCTTGAAATCCTTTAGAGCTGAAACCCCAACACTGCGGGGATGAACACGCTTCCTGTGGGATTTGGCCTCTCTAATGGACTAATTTAGCAGTTACAGCTCATATTAACGGATATAATTTTAAGCCTGACAGCACAGTCCTTATGATTGTTATTATGAAACAACTCATAATACAGCCCAGAAAATGCAATTACTCTAAAACGTTTTTCTTCCTTCGATTGCCAAACTTGCGACTTGAATTGATTTGACTTTAGAGGAGCATTTATTATTACTATGATGTTTACTCATCCGTGGCTGCCACAAAGTCTGCACAAAACCAAAGATGTGCTTTCTTGTAAGACTGCAGTCACGTTGAAAATCTAATAATTTGAAATTCTGTTCACAAATGGCTCAGTTTTTTTTTTGGTACTGTCAATACCTGAAACTGCAGTTAAAACTATGCACATTTGAAGGAAATAAACTGTTGCAGAGTTCAGCGTATAAAGGCAAGGCTGACACGATGTTTGACAGAGTGGGATTAGAAAGCTTAAACTCTGTTCAGTGACAGGCTTTCTTCCAAAGACCTTGGCTTCAGGCAAACTGTCACAATGCAAAAGAGACACGTTGTCGCACATAAGCATACATTACTTTGTATATTAAATGTGTGTGCTGCAGGGCCCAGTTTACTTGGATTATAGATTTGTATGGCATTGTTTGGAGGGCTGATGTAGTTTTCTGAGCTATTTTGCCACATTTTACTCAAGATAGGGAACATAATTAAGATGCAATGAATGTTCAGGGCTACATAAACCAGTTTGCTGCAGTCGATGCAAAATCATTTAATTAGCATCTATCAACAAATTCACTTGGACTACAGATTATTGTGTTTTTGTCTGTTTAGGAAGTTTCAATGTGCTATATGTCAAAAGGAAAGATTCCCCAAGTAGACAGCAGAAAATATAATAATCACTCAATCAGAAGTATAATTAGTGTCACTAGTAAAACAGTTTATTAAAATTGAAATATTTGTAGGCGTTTACAAGCATACATGACAATGACAAAATAGTGCTTTTCTATAAAGTTAACAGAAGCAGCTTGTATTACAGAAATTCATCAACGCGATTGAGCGAGATGAAACATACAGAAACAAAAATGCATTCGGTCCTTTCTTAATACTGATAGAAGAATGAGAAAAAAACATCTCTAAACAAACATGACCCTGACATATTCAATGATTAAAAAAAAGGCAAAGAAATTAAATAAAAGTCCATAAATAGAATAAATAACATAAAGTGGTAGAATTTCACCCCAGTTCATGGATACTAAAATTGACAATAAAATAAAATACCATAGATACAATATACAAGATACAATAGAAAGAAATATAAATAGTCCATTTTCAGTAGCATGCTCATCTTATTGTTTTGCATGGAGCTGCTTCACTGAAACTTGTGTGCAGAGGATTCAGGAAGCTCTTGGTTTCTGTCGTCCTCCTTTTCTTTGAGAAAAAATCTGCCAAGAAAAGCAAGAAGAAAGCAGATGTTAACTCACTTCATATTCAGTCATTATAACTGAAGAAGCGTGGGTTACAGGATGAACAAACACATTTATCTGCCACACTTGTTCCTCACCTGTAATTCGTGCGTTGTTTCTGGGCTTGGCTGCCGGTTTTGAGAGCGTCCTCTTCCTCCGCACGGGCGTCACTTCAGCGGGACACTTGCGTGTGTTGGAGATGCTGGAGCAGTTCTCCTGGTCGGTCCCTGCGCTTTCTTCACGGTCGCACAGCCGAACACCCTCCTCCTCGGTGTTTGAAGAACAGACAGAGTCCTTCAGCTGTGCGGACTCCTGATAGAGAGCGGCAGCGCAGTCTGCGGGTATTTCCTCCCACTGAAACCTGCCTGGCAGCGGCGTTTCAGTCTGGAAGTTAAAGTTCCAGCGGCTGCTGTCCTGCTCAGTGGTCTCCTTCAGCTTCAGAGTCAAGTCCCGGCGCAGCTGGTCGTGGTCCACCGGGCCAAACAGACTCCTGCAGACCGACTCTCTGCGCCTGATGGGATTCATCCTTCAAATGGTTTCAAATGGAAACGCCTTCCTGTAGTTTGAGGGGAAGCTGTTGTTGCTGTCTCTCTCTGGTCTGCTCTGGTCAGCGCAATCCTGCAGGGCGATTTAAAGGCTGCAGGGCGCACGATGTTCTGTTTGTACACAATGGGCAGAGGCTGCTGATTGGCTGCAGCTCTCTGAATTGGCGGATAAGGGGAGGGGGCGAAATTCATTCATTGTGTGGTGAAGATGTAGGCCTATCCGGCTCCATAATAATCCGTAATATTGTGATAAAGTCTGACCTACAAGTACCCTAATGACCAGTTTTGAATTAATCATAACAATGAGGATTTCTTCTGTCTGACAGCATTCTTGGTGCACATGTCCTACAAGGACAAACCTAGTCATTGTGAGTCCCTTCTGCTTTTCATCTGCAAACTGTCAGCAAGAGCAAAACAATCCCAAACACCCCAGCTTTGCAGTCACTACATTTCTGTTTATGTAGCCTACTTTATGTGTTTATGAATGAAAGGGCACCAAAATGCAGCAGTACAGTTTAGCCTCCAGTGAACAGTGATTAGTGGCCGCTACAGGGAATGCTGCCTATAGAGGCCAAAAGTCTTTATGCTAAAAGGAGATTGAAAGTCAGTTTGTGGTCCAAAATGAACAGTAGTTCAAATCAGGATCAGGAGATGAGATTTAGTTTAAGTTACATATGTCAAGACTACAGTAATTAAACTTTGCTGTGATTGCTTTACAGTAATTGCTTTTTTTACCCACTGAAAGAAGAGTTTTCCCTACAGGTTAGAGTTATATAAAGGGCTCTAATTTTTGCGTTTGCTGTAGAAACCCAAATCAATTTTGCTACCCTAAGTTAATTTCTTCTAGATTAAACTGATTATTTAAATTTTCACTGAGACATTTGAGAAAGGCCCCATCCCCACTCACACAGTGAAACACACTCATAGCTGCCAGTAAAACCACAGTTTGAGAAGCTGAGGGTTATACAGTAGGCCCTGCACGAGGGCACCTTGGTGGAGGTAATGAGGGAGGGGCCGTTCACTCTCCCCACTGATCAATCTGGTGACCTTCAAGGCCCCTTCTCTTAAGCTTTAGGCTACCACTGACAACATTCACACCTCCACAGGGCCCTTTTATGCTAGAAATGCTAATAGCGTGAATGCATGGTCGGCATATTGAGCCACAACCCTACTGCTAAACTACTGCTTCTTCTGTGTATTCTGCATATGCAATAATGATGGCTGACCAAAGAATGTAAGCACAACATATGTAGAGCCACTTAAACGAACACGTGCCAAAAATATGTAGGAAAATAAACCCAAAGTTTAACAGTAAAGTATTTGAAGCAGTCCCCTGGAAGCAGCAGTGTGCGGTCCTGATGAGAGCGATGTGCAGCAGCTGACCAACATGCAAAGTTATGGCGCACACAGCAGCGTCTGTGATTGGCCGGACGCAGAGCCCCACCTCTGTACCATTTCCTGATGGCCCCAGGTAGTTCACCTGAGGCCTGTGAAGGAAAAAAACCCCTCAGCCCTTACAGGTGTGGTTCAGCAGGAGGAAGAGAGGAGCATTCATTTCAGCCATGCAGGAGAGACAAGACACACCTCTGGTGAGTATGTGCAGTGTAGCAGCTGTCTTTTTGTCTGTTTATCATTGTGGGGACGTCTAAATTGGGCCAAGTGAAAAGATGCTTTCTGGTAAGTTAAGGCATGTATTGTACATGATGACCAATTCTTTCACATAAAGCAGGTTCATGTCTACATTGTGTGTCAAGGGTGATAAAGTAATATGGGGAAATCATCCTATGATTCCTGTGCTTATAATGGAAAATTGTACATGATGTCATATCTGGAGGAAAAGGAGTTTGACTTGAAGGTGAAGCAGAGGATGTGAGGTTTTTTTTGTTTCTTAACCGTAAAAACCTAAAGAGATGTACTTACAGTATTTCATCAGGAGTATTACAAATGTAGAAACATATTTCATACATTTCACCCCTAACCCAATTAAGCAATCCTTATATTACCCAACTGCATACTTATATTAGTAACCAACACTTTTTATGCAAGATCTTACCTCTACGGTAAAGTGAAAGATTGATTTTTTTTTCTCCGTGATAAAATGATCAGGGACCCATGAGGCGATCTTGCCTTGAAATTTGAAACCCCAGTTGCTACAATATTGGTTTCTTATTATGTACTTTCATAGGAGGCCTTTAACAGAGTTTCTAGGATTTTTGAGTGTTGTAAAATGTTGAGATGAGGTTGAATATTGATTTTGAAACATTATGTTGTTTTTTTCCCTCAAGAATACATCTTTTAAATTTAAAAGGGGTTTCTATATGTATCTAAAGGGGGTTTCTGGGCGACCTACTGTTTTAGACATACTCATATACTGTAGCTGTGTGTTTGCTGTCTGCTAATGTACACAAATAGGTAAAGACATTCCAGATCACCATCTCTTCTGCTTGAGAAAACAGAAGTTCATTATGTCAGACTTCAATCAAGATGTAAAGTGTGTTGGCGTGAAACGTACACACCCACACACACACACAGCTGGTTGTCCTTTCCTCTAACTTTGCATGCAAATCGTCCTGTTTGCATGCCCAGTGGTCTTTTTCCTCCCAGACCCGTAGTCAAATACAGGCTTCCACAATAAGCTGCTCACTTACATTAAAACAGATGGCGAAACACAATTGACTCTCAGTCTTTGTGTTAACCATTGCACCACAATTCTATTTAAACACTTTCCATGATTAAAGGTACCCAGGCGGCTACTGTTTTTTGTCCAAGAAATATGCACTTGTGCTGCATTTTTATTATAATCGTCTTTCACAAGCAGCTTAAGTGCCCATGCAAATAAGGCTGGCTGATACAAGTCTGTGTTTACTTGGGCAAATGGATAATCGTATCAATAATGAATGAGTTTCCTTTCTGAACCCAGTGTCATTTATATCAGTGAAAAGAATCTTTTAGAGATGAACAGACCGTGGCTGTTCTCATTGTACAATAACTACATACAAGTCATAATGTCGAAAGCACATTCCACACTGCTTAATAATACCTATATTTATTATTGTCATTTGACATAATATCAAAGGGGTTTTCTGTTCAGAGGTTCTGGTGGGAGCCCACATAATTGTGGCCCAGTTTTCTTGGTTTCATGTTTTTGAGTGACAGAGTTTTGTGTATTTCTAGTTCAAACATCAGGCAGAAAGCACTTTGCATATGAAGCGAGGATGAAAATTCCGACTTTGCATTGACCACAAGTACTTCTAAGAACCTTCCCCTCTGTAAAAAGAAAAGAGTGGTGAGTGAATCATAATGGATTTACAGGAATATAGACCTAATATCTGTGTATTCGTTTGTTTACAGGGGACACTGCAGCCACAGACACGATGTCTGCGGTGTGGGGACGTGCTGCAGTGGTCACAGGAGCACAGGTGTGTACGTGCCTAGAAGTCAAAGACAATACGAACAGATAGGCCTATTCCCTCCACATGAAGCGATAAATGCAGTGCATTCATGACAACTGGCAGAAGCTCTTATCTGAAACAAATTACAGCGCGGTTCAGTATTCATGATAAAGAAATACCATCAGATCGACTGAAAATAGACATTTGCAAGCAATCAGATCAGCCCAGTGATTAGCAGGCCATATGTGGAAGAGGTGCCACAGGAAGCAACCATTTGTACTGGGCTAACAAGCCTAATTCCAAGTATAGTTTTCTATTTGAATTATTCATGAGCGCTTGTCATAAATTTCTAGCTGTAGAATAGAATGATTTTCCCAATGTTAACTACTAAGAGCAAAAGCAAAGTGCTACAGTCTACAGCAGATTATGGACAAAGCAGCCAAAGCATGAAGCACTCAGAATACCTCCAACAAGGCAAACTCATCTAAATTAGTTATTTTTAATGATAGACCACATGTATAGATTTTAATCCATCTCTACATCTGGATCTGCTTCGACATAATATGCATCATGATACTGTAGAAAGCTTTGATCTTGTCTGGAAATATTAGGGCTCTGCCCAATTACGGATGAGAGTGAGGGTTTTAGTATAGCGTAGATTAGTGAGTTATGCCCAATTATTTATCAAGCAAAGGAAAAATTATATAGAATAATAGAAGAATAGCAGTGTTTTTGGATCATTCAAATGTCTTCAAGTACCAGTTATGGTGAAAACTGGATAATATTTGTATGAATCATTGTAAAAATTGTTAAAACAAACAAAAAAAAAGCATATTGGTGGACATATATACAAAAAATTTCTTTGGAATATTATGCCGTATTGTTCAGTTATGATCCAAAGGGATTTCAGTAGGTTAAATTAAGCACTGAGCTGTAAAAAGTTGTACGTTTTAAGAGGTAAGTCTTAAGATTGCCTTTGAAGAGAGCCAGGTGCTTGCTATACTGCAGGACAGCAGGAAGAGAGAACATTTTTTGTGCATATTTATGAGGAACTTAGTGAGAGGGATGTTCCAGGTGAGCAGTAGATCAGAGATTGTTTTTTCATTTTTTATTATTGTGTGTTGGTAGAAAGGACTGTATGATAAAATACACATATCCATTTAATGTGTGTTTCTCTCAGTGTCCTGTTGGGTTGTTCCTGCTGCTCTACTGTGGACGAGACGCTGGAGAATGTAGCCAGAGGCCTGGCCAGCAGATTGAGGAATGAAAAGAGTCACTGGGCAGCTGGAAGAGTGGGCGACATAGACTTTGTTACCTCTACGAAGACAAGAGGAAAGGTGAAATGAGATAACAAATACTGAAGGTTATATATATATAACAGCACACGAAGAGCTCGTAGAAACATTTTGAGCAGACTGCTGACATCTACTCGTCTGTTTATATGCAGTTTGTGAGGGTGCGCAGCAACACAGACCCAGTGCTGATCTACCAGATGCTGACAGAAGAGTGGGGCCTTTCTCCTCCACACCTGGTGGTGGCGCTGGTGGGAGGAGATGAGGTGGCTCAGATGAAGCCCTGGCTCAGGGACACTCTGAGAAAAGGACTTGTGAAGGCTGCACAGAGCACAGGTTATATAATCAAGGCCTCGGCTTTTGAAATCATCCATCAATGATGGAGAATGGGTTTTCTGTTGCCCTCTATTGGCTGGTAGCAGAATTGCTAGAAATACATCACCAAGACGAAAACATGTCTTTTATTTTAAGTCCAAAATACGAGTCATAAATTATTTATCTTTTTTTTCATGTGTTTTTTTTAATTGCATGGTTAGTCAAATCTTTTCATGAATTTTAATGCATGTAAGGAGGACTAACACAGAATGCTTACAACCATATAAGGCAATAGTCTAATTAACACAATCAATAGACCAGTTAATAAGGAATCCAAGACAGAAGATGGAATCCTTTCTGGTTTTATACATACACATTGTTCCCGCTACCAAGTGCACCAAAAAACTGTCTATACCACATGCGCACACATATGCAACTGCTTCTCTGTTCTCTAGGGGCATGGATTTTGACTAATGGCCTTCGCTTCGGCATCACCAAGCACTTGGGCCAGGCAGTGAGAGATCACTCCTTGGCCAGCACCTCCTCTAAAGTTCGTGTGGTGGCCATTGGCATCGCACCCTGGAACATGATCCACAACCGAGAGGCACTACTCACTGCCAAGGTTTCTGTGCATACACAGACAATATAGAGCTAACACAAACAGCAGCAACGTCTGTGAGCAAATATTGACATCTTTCACATTAATGTGTTCACACTGTGCTCTGTCCTTCCGCATACCTGCATTCATGGTGGATTCCAGGTGGATGAGCCTGCAACATACAAGCCACAGGACTTGCCTCATGGCTCAGTGTATTCCCTGGACAGCCACCACTCTCACTTTGTGTTGGTGGAGGAGGATCCCAACAGACCAGGAGCCACCAGTGAAATGAGGGTGAAGCTGCTCAAACATATCTCTAATCAGCGCACCGGTTATGGAGGTAAAGACCTTTAAGTCACTGCTGGGAACCAGTGATGGAATGAGAGTAACAATACCAGAATTTAAAATAGCTTAATTAAATGTTAATGTCTGGCATTTACTTTTACTTAAGTGAAATTTACATGAATATAAACAGTAAAATGTACTTAAATATTAAAAGTAGGATTACTCATTCAGACAAATGGTCCCTTTCGTGGTGTTAAATTATAGATGCATTAAGATGCATTAAGCATTATTTCACTGTGGCGCTGTTCATAGAACAGGTAGCTGTTTAATATACTGATAGCTTATAAAAAGCCCTGCTTCATATTTTATAACCTTTTTATATGGTTGGCTTGTAAAAGCATATGCCTCAAAATTGTACACAAGTACAGTTGTAAATGCACATCTGCTCAGAACTCTGTTTGGCAGTGTGTATTCTTTGTGTTGTGTTTTGTGTTGTGCCTTGTTCACATCCGTGTCTTCTAGCTCGCAGTCTTCATCCTCTCTGCCTTTGTAGGGGCATTGCGTTGCTTCCAACAACTGTCAGTCAGTGGCGTAGCCTAAAATGAGCATCAGGATTGTTAACTGCGTCGCCTGCATGAACCCATTCTCAAAAACATTGTTCCAGCATGTTATAGTGGTCAAAAACTTCACATTATGCGTTGTGCGAAGTTATATAACGTTTTATTTTTCTGGGAAACCCTAGCACATAGTATGCACCTAGTAATGTATTGGTTCACAGCTTAGGGGTTGGGACCTCCCAAGGGGTCACAAGAAAAATATAAAGAGTTGTGAGATGATTTACAGGAAGTCTTGTTTTTCAGACTTTTCTCTACACCATTTTGTTTACTTTTTGAATTCTCTTCAAGCCTCCACAACGGTTTGAGTTTAACATGAGAAGGAAACATGACTTTCTGGTTTAACTGCTCACAACTCTGAAACAAAGGGAACCTGTGAAAAAGATGTTTGTTGCTTTATGTATGAAAAATACTTTGGTCAGACAATGGTTGTTTTGCAGTTGACAGGAGAAGCCCATATGCACCATTCACACAGTAGAGGGAGGTAATACCAGAGTGGTAATAATTTGAGACACTCTGAGATATGGAGCAAAAGATATTATTATGAACGTCATTTTTGTTGCCTGCAGGCACAGGCAGTTTTGAGATCCCTGTTCTGTGTCTTTTGGTCCATGGGGAAACCAGGATCCTAAAGGTAGGTTTAATTTCATTATGCTGTGTTAGTTACTCAGTAACTTTAAAGACGTGACCGCAAAGAGACCGTTTGAAAGCGAGATATCTGTTTTGTCATATGATTGAACAGTAGCTTAGGCTGGAGAATTAGGCTTCAAATCAAAATTTTGGTTGTGCCACCTCCTGATGAAGCGGGCCAAAGCCAAACTGAGAAAAAAATTCTTTCTGTTTTCACAAAACTGATCTCTTTGGCTAGAAAGCCCGTCAAACCCACCAATTTATCTGCATAACTTGAGCCATAACAGAGATTATGAAATACAGCTAACACTGATCAATATAAATCTCTGTTTATGTTTAGCTGAGAAGTTATTTAGTGAAAATGAGGACGTTTGTGAGTTTGCCTGCAAGTCTGAACACTTTGTCCCCTTCTGCAGAGGATGTACAAAGGCATTGGCAATTCGACACCATGGCTGATCCTGGCAGGCTCAGGAGGCGTGGCTGACATCCTCGTCACGCTGATGAATAAGGGCAGCTGGGATACGGACAGTGTTCATGAGCTGCTGCTGGACACCTTTCCAAATGCCCACCACAGCACAGACATCAGTAACTGGGTCAAGCTGGTGAGTGTGCTGTGCACAGCATGGAGGCAGGCACATACACAGATATCACAGCACATCACAAGACTTGAACGTTGCCAGAAAAATGGGGCACAGAGGAAAAGATTGTGAGGGAGGCTAATGTGGGATTTTCATCCTTATCTTCAAAATTTGTATGTGCTGACCTAATTAAGGATATGAAGGAGGAGGGAAAGATACCAATAATGTAACACTTTTTCAAGCTGACCTACACAGTGAAGGGGTTGTAATTTTACAAAACAATGCATTGGTGATTGGTACTTCACTCAAATGAGGTATTAGTAACAACTAACTGTCAACCTGCCAATCAGATCCAGAAGATACTTGATCACGGGCATCTCCTTACTGTCCACGACCCTGAACAGGAGAGCTCTGAGCTGGATACGGTCATCCTCAAAGCTCTAGTCAAGGGTAAAGTACCTTGTGTGAGATATGTTATTAAGAAACTTGCAATTTTCTAAGGCTGTACAATTGCAGCTCTTGTGACTTGACAGTTGCATGCAGAGAGCGCCTTGACATTTTAAGCACTTCATAGGTTGTGAACCTGTTAAAATCTTGTGTGTTTGTGTGTGTGTACCAGCCTGTAAGAGCCAAAGTCAGGAAGCTCAAGACTTTCTGGATGAACTGAAGCTGGCTGTGGCCTGGAACAGGGTGGACATTGCCAAGAGTGACATCTTTAATGGAGATGTGGAGTGGAAGGTGAGACAAATACATCATTTAATGTCATTTAATTAGAGCTTTGTCACACCCTGTTAATTAAACTTGCCTTACCTTCACTAGGCATTATCTGTAAAGTTAAATCTACAATCAAGTCAAAGTTTAGCATATTCAACAAATTGAATAAAAACAAGACTAAGAGTCTACCACCGTTCTGTTGGGCTATACTACAAAGTGGTGCTTTGAGATAAATGCTAACATCAGTATGCTAAGATGCTCACAATGACAATGCAAACATACTATACTAGGTATAAAGTTTTCCATATTCACTATCTTAACCTAGAGTGTTAGTCTGCTAACGTTTGCTAACACACATCCATCCAATAGTTGTTGGACATTTCACTGAAAACCACAAATGTCAACCTGATGGTGGCACTTGAGGAAAAGTCAGGGGATCAACAAACTCAGTAGGATTCATCTTCAGGGGAGCATGAATCTCTACACAATTGGCAATCCATCCAATAGTTTTTTTTTTTCTTTCATTCTCAATTCAATCAATGTGAAAGGAACATATTGACTGGTGACTCATCAGATAGCACAGAAATAAGAATGGAAAGCCAGTGTGCATTCTGGTAAAGGAGAAAAGAACTTGACAATTACAAAATAACCTTTTCACAGGAAGAGAAGAGAAGACAACTGTTTTATGAGCCATTGTAACAAAGGCACGTGATCTTTGCAGGCATGCGACCTTGAAGAGGTGATGATGGACGCGCTGATCAATGACAAACCTGACTTTGTGCGCCTCTTTGTGGACAACGGTGTGAACCTGGGCGAGTTCCTTACCTACGGCCGTCTCCAGGAGCTTTACTGGTCTGTGTCGGAGAAGAGCCTCTTTCACAGCCTGCTCCTCAAAAAGTACGAGGAGAAGCAGCTCCTGCTTGGAGCTGCCAGGACACCTGGTCCACCTGGGCACCATCCGCCTGAGCAAGGGGACCGCAAACCCCGCTTCACCCTCTATGAGGTCGCCAAAGTGCTGAAAGACTTTCTCCATGACTCCTGCAAAGGCTTTTACCAAAAGATTCCCACAGTGAGTGATATACTCTCTCTCAAAAGTTCCAGTAAATCATATATACTACACTGAATAAGAAATACTTTCAACTGATGAATTCAATTCCACCTTGTATCGCTTCTTGCAGTGGTTCTCATTCCTTTTTGCTTGTGACACCTTAAAATGAAGCAATGTCTATTTGTGAGCCCTTGTCACAGTTTGCATTTGTCTATGAGTTGTGAGCGGAGAGTGATTCTCCCTTCTAACCCTGTCAGACTGTTTCATTTGAAACTGTTGAATGCCTTAAAGATGAATTACACAGACTTCATGGTAAACAGTGAATCTTTAATCTTTATTTAAATTAAAAATGATACGCTTTGGGAACCATTCAGGTGGAAAAAGTGCTATATAAGTGAAGTCTATTTACCATTCAATGGCAACCTCATCCTGCACTAGTAGGATTAAAACATAAAATATAACCATCATAGATTTTTAGGAAATCCTGCCCTTCTGTCCCTCCTATCAAATCAGCCTTTCTCTCCTGAATTGATAATCCATTGGTTTACACTTTGGAAGGATGTCCATCTGTGTTATGTCTTACCCCAACATGAAACCACATCATGTTAAGGAATTAAAAAGGCAATTTCATGATGTCTTAAAACTACACCCCCTCAAAGAAATCAGGTCAGGGAAAAGTAAATATGATTTGTGTCTTAGAACTATGTAGTTTCCCTGTTTTCTATCCTGTTGGTCAAGACCCCTCAGATTTTTTTGTGACCCACTGGAAAGGTCCTGACCCACAAGCTGGGAATCACTGGGCAGAGGCCTTCAATTTCACCATAATGATGGAACAGATGGATCGTCATCGCAAACCAAACCTGCTGCTGTTACACCCTAAGAAATGTTGTCTAAATATACCCTCAGGATTTGCAATGTAATTACGCCTCTCTATGTTGTGAAATGTATGTTGTTTATATCATGCTGCACAGCTAAAAATGGTGATAATCTCAGGAAATAAATTAAAGCTCAGCTCATGACCAAAATCAAATTGTTTCTAGTTGGCTGAAGGTCTGTCTGTTCAGTGTGTTTCAAAGAAATCACTTAATGCATTTTTGAAATACCTACATATGCTGTTGACAGACGGACTACCAGGCAAAAGTAATCTCCTTGGCAGGGGAAGTAATTGGTTTTGCAATAATGACCACAGATTTTGGCATAGGTTTGTATGACTCATGTAATAGTTACATGTTCTATACACTGTGTGCAGCCACCCTGTTTACAATACATCTTTAATACATGTAGTGCACTGTCTGTGTGCTCCAGGAGAAGCCCGCGAAGGGTCGACTATTCCACAGCCAGAAGAACCTGCCCGAGTTAGAGGAGCGCTGCGAACATCCTTGGAGGGATCTCTTCCTCTGGGCCGTCCTTCAGAACCGACAGCAGATGGCTAACTTCTTTTGGGCCATGGTCAGTCTTGTCAGCTTCTTTAGTCAGTTCAGCTCCAGCTCATACTATCTCAGCCCTGTGTGGTTCAATCAATAGAAGTCTAAATAATAATAATAATAATAATAATAATAGTAATAATAGTTTTATTTATAGAGCACAAAGTACTTTCCAAGATAATGAAATTCAAAACATAAGCAACATTAGGAACAACTGCAAGAGGCAAATAATGAAACATATGCATATACATACATACATACACATACATATACGTACACATATACACATATACACATACATACATACATGCACGCATGTACATATGTGCCTGGCATTGGCAAACACTACTCATGCCCAACCTGAAGTGAGCTGAATTATACTGTGCTAGTTTGTATTCTGGATTCAGTGTGAACAAGAGTGATGTGGGCCAGCACAGTGCCGGTGCAGGTCAGTCCTGCCATATGAAAATGTCACTCTAGATAAAAGAGCCCAGCAAGCGGCATATTTATCAAGAACTGGGGTGAACTAAAAAGCTATCTTATCTCTAAGAACATTATTCAAATGAAGATCATGTGGGGCAGTATATTCAACGAGCAGTGAGGTAGCGCAGGCGTATCTAAAGTCCTGATGAAGTTAATGAGAAATATACCCTCACATGGGACTGATGCTCTATGAAAAGTTTAAACGACACCAATCAATGGTAATAAGTCTCAGTTTTCAACATCTTTTCAAGGCACCTTTCATTTCTTTATTGCCCTTTCCCGAACTAAAGGAACCAATTATTGTAATCTCACAAGCGGTCACCCTGATGTGCTCCTTTCCTGCGTCTTATTTCAAACATTATCTGAAATTATGGTAATTGCATTCAGCGTGTGTACATCCCCCACTGCAAATTGTTTTACCACTCAGACTCTGGCCGGGATATCTGCATTCATAATTTGATTGTTTGAAGTATCTCCCATGCTGAAGGCGTCATCACAATTATCCGGCAGGCTGGCTTATAAATATCTCATATTTAATATGTACATATATATGAACCTAGGGGTAATATTATACAGCGTGATGTATAAAAATCATTGATCATTTAAATAAAGAGGTATGAGGTACACAACAGAGTATAACAAATGCAGAGCCCTCTGTGTTAGTGTGTTGCTCTGCATTTACACATTTGTCATGTTAGTCCTATAAACGTTTCTTCTACAAAGCATAGGGCCATTAAAGGTTGCTATTACCTGTTGTTTATGGAAAATGACAATATAATACAATAAACATTATGTACTATAATGAAATAATAGACAGTGCCAATCTCTTAAAAGAAATAGTTTGGAAATAAGTTTAACAGTAATATATGGGAATGTGAATGTGCAAATTCTTCAAATGCAGTGTGTGTAGCCTACCTGCTGTTCTTATTGTGGCAGATGTCTTTGGAGAGTCTTACTCCAAACACCCTCTTCCTCCTATCTTCACATGTATGTGTGACTGACTAGAAATCAGTCGCGTGTTCTGGTTTAAAGAAATAGTTTTACACTATCCCAGGGTTGGCGGTTTGATCCCCGGCTCCTCCTGTCCACATGTCGAAGTGTCCTTGGGCAAGACGCTGAACCCTAAGTTGCTCCAGATGGAGGCCAGCAATTTGCATGGCAGCTCCGTCGCCATCGCTGTGTGAATGAGACTAATCTGTAAAGCACTTTGGGAACCATTTAAGTTGAAAAGCACTATATAGGTGAAGTCCATTTACCGTTTACTTTTGGAAATAAGTTTGCTGTCTTGCCGAGAGATAGATGAGAATCTATGAAGCTGATGAAGATGAAGCTGGACCTAAGAGACAGTTAGTTTAGCTTAGCGTAAAGATTAGAAACAGTTAGCCTGCCTCTGTCCAAAAGTAACAAAACCAGCTATCAGCACCTCTAAATCTCACTAATTAACATGTCACACTACTCGGTACAAAACTAAAGTGTAAAAGCAACAAGTTGCGGTTTTACCAGGGGGTTATGTGCAGAACTATTGCCTGGTTGGGAGCAGACTATTTCTTGGAGCAGTGCTGCTTCAGACAGAGCCTTTGGACAGAGCCAGGCTGTTTTCCCCATCTCCAGTCATTATGCAAAGCTAAGCTAACCGCCTCCTGACTCCAGCTTCATATTGCATGGACAGATATGAGAGTGGTATCTGGTAAGAAAGCAAACAAGCGCGTTTCCCTCAATGTCAGACTATTCCTCAAACTACAAAGGATCATATCAGTGGTTTTGCATATCCTTACGCATTTACTAAAAATTGTGTATACTTTAAGATATTAATGTTTTCTGATGCTATTAAAGGATTGTTCACATCAATACTGTTGGTAAACACAGGGTAAAGAGGTCTATAACTTCAAATATGATCAGTTGAGCAACACAGGAGGGCTTACATTTCATGTAAGTCTTGAATTATACATAGTGAGTATAAATTTACATGGTCATGAAAATCAGACTTTGCCTTTAGAAACAGTAGGTCTCTCTCTCTGTGTCTATTGCAGTCTGATAGACACAGTACATCCCATTTAGATGCAAAAAGACGCAGCTCTCTAAAATTCTAAACTAGATTTCTCAGATCCCTCTTTCAGACCAATTTCTTGGCTCCAGCTTTCTTTTCATTCTTCAGGGCCCAGAGGCGGTTGCGGCAGCGCTGGCGGGATGTAAGATTCTGAAAGAGATGGCACGACTGGAATCTGAGGCTGAGTCTGCACGTAGCATGAAGGAGGCCAAGTATGAGCAGTTTGCCCTTGGTGAGTACACAAACCGTTCAATGACAACAGCTGATAGAGTGATCCGAAAAAGTAAAGGTCAAACATAGCAAGAGGTACATTCACTGATCTCAGCAACACAACAAAACAAACTCAAACAGATCCCACTGGAGGGAAATAAAAACGTGGATATGAATGTGCGAATTCTCCAAATGTAGCTGACTCTGTGCACCTACTGTTCTTATTGTGGCAGATGTCTTTGGAGAGTGTTACTCCAACAGTGAAGACAGGGCTTACGCTTTGTTAGTGAGAAGAACACACTGCTGGAGCAAATCTACGGTCCTTAACCTGGCAACTGAGGCAGATGCCAAATCCTTCTTTGCCCATGATGGAGTTCAGGTAACAAGGAGACACATCCATATGCTCATTTGGTTCCAATTTAACTGACTCTTTCAGCTGTTGTAAAACATTTAACTTTCATCCAACAGCTTCAAAGTATTGTGCATTTGATTAAGAGAGTTAGGTAGTTGTTGCTGCCGTATTTAAATACTGTGTTGCCCTGCAGTTGTTAAAAACCTTTCCAGGGCATTTGATGCCATTAGATATTTATTTCAAAGTCATGTCTTGCTGTGCACAATTCTGCCTAAATATCCCTCGAACAGACGTCCTTGTCATTACAAAGTCATCATTGAGAGTTAATTGGTATTCATTGTCAGCAGGGAAAGTTAGGACGCAGGAAACTCTTGACAGGGAAGTAATAATTTATTTAAAGCACACACGTTGAATAATACAGCCTTTTCAAATGGGAATCTGTTAATTATAATTCAGTACATGTGTAATGTTTCAAGAGAATGTGGATTTTACTGGTCTGTTACAAAGGGTGGACAGGCCCGTGACTAAGCATAAGGTGTTCTTTTATGTAAGTGATATATAAAGGACTGCTGTGGAGAAATGGTTCACACCTCATATTAAATATTATTACATACATACATACATTTTTTTTTCTGTTAACCAGATTGGGTAACTCCCTGTATGAAGCTTCCATGTATATAGTCATAAGACTGTAAGGCAGAAATATTCGAAGGCCTGTGATGCCCTCATGTGGTTCAGCTGTTGAGTTAGTTTGTCCCTGTTATGAAACCCTATCTGATTTGAACATAAATGATACAAAACGAAACCTTTACTGCAGGCTCTCCTCACAAAGATTTGGTGGGGGGCGATGACGACAGACACAGCCATCTCTAAACTCGTGGTGTCTTTCTTCTGTCCACCACTCATCTGGACCAACCTCATAAAGTTCAGGTGATCCGTATTATGCTGCCTCACCGTTTGTCTCAACCACGTGGATGTACTGTATGTCTTTTTCTTGTGTGCACTGACACTTTTGTATGTGTTTCTCAGTGATGAGGAACTCGATAATCGTAATGGCCATGAGCAGTTTGTGGAGCTGGACAGTCTGGATACAGAAAAGGCTTTACTTTTAAGTGACGATGATGACCCTTTGTGAGTTTGCAATGAAATAATACTGAAATTGCTGTTGTCAAATAATTGTTCAGTTCGGATCAAACCATAGAAATGAAGTCACTACTTTAAGCATTATTTTGGTTGTTTTACTGCTAAATTTCTTATTCTTATTCTCATTATTTCTTTCTAAAATATGTAGCATGCTATTTCCCTGCATTCTATATTGACAATAAAGTTGTATCTTAGCCTAAAGAAGCAGCTAAAGTATAAAAGTCAGATGCACTACACTGATTCCCATTTTAATTTCAGCCTCCATTTTATTGTCCCCAAGGGGAATTTGTCTTGCACTCAAGTGAAACACAGGACACACACAGACTTGAACAAATAACACAAAAACACACATACAACATATTTTAAAAAATGAGTAAAACACATGATAAAACCCACCACAAGCTCTCATAAAACAATGTACATCAGTGACGGCATAACATAAACCTGGAGTACATCCAGCCTGCATCAGCAAACCCAATCATCAATGGTTAAAACAACATCAATAATCTAACAATGTTCCAATTCAAGAAGCCAGGATCTAACCTATATTTAGATCATTATATACTTGTTAGTTATGTTTTGTATATAAAAAGAGTTTGAGAAGCACTTGAGTGTCTTTTCTACTCTTTGATTTCCAGGGACTCTCCACCTGGAGGTCCAGCTGCTCAGAGCTGTGCCTCCGTCTGGTGGCGTTTCTTACTCCGCCGCTGGCGTCGCTTCTGGAGCGCTCCTGTCACTGTGTTCCTCGGTAATCTCATCATGTACCTCGCCTTCCTCTGCCTCTTCACTTACGTGCTCCTGCTAGACTTCCGCCAACCACCGCCCTATGGCCCTGGAGCCCCAGAGATAATGCTCTACTTCTGGGTCTTCACCTTGGTCCTGGAGGAACTTCGACAGGTGACC
Organism: Maccullochella peelii; assembly: GCA_002120245.1. Lineage (NCBI taxonomy): Eukaryota > Metazoa > Chordata > Actinopteri > Centrarchiformes > Percichthyidae > Maccullochella > Maccullochella peelii. The sequence continues at coordinate 90,853 of LKNJ01002162.1, read as the reverse complement.
GCCAAAGCATCCAATCTCACTGGTTCCTTTATAATGTGTTTTCAAACACATTTTAAGTTATCACACCATTATTGTGGTTTGTTAAGGACATCCATCTATGACATCCATCTATGTATGCAGTGTGACACCTACTTTGCACTTATTCATTCTTATTAGATGTGTTTGCATGAAAGCGTTCAGGCCTGACAAGTCAGACATATCTAAGTAGGAGGTGAGGTGAATCACTTCAATGACCTCAATCTCTCTGGGGTTTTAAGGATTCATGAGTCTTTCACCTCTCTGCTTGACTCCCTCCCAGCGAGCCAGGTCAGACAAGCATGATCCCTTATTTCACTGATCCCGTTGAGCCTTCCTCCCTTGGGCACAAAAGCCCCAGATGAGACAGGCCTTCACTGCTGTTCCCGCTCCTCACTTTTTCAACGTGCATCTCAGAAAGTCCCTGAGCTGAACAGAACTGTGGCACAGGTTTCCAAATAAAGAACCACTCTGCTACAGGCGGCCCTGGCATGCTACCAAGCCCAGGGGTGCATGCCTCTCCCTAAAGGATGACAATGCCATAGGGGGTCTATGATAATACTTGTCATAGAACAAAGTTAGAGACTGTAGGTTTACCAGCTTTTTAAATCTGATAGATAGGCTGGTGCAAGGCTGCTCACTCTCACAAAGCTGGGACAACCAATATGAATTGGTATAGGCTGGTATTGTAGTCAGTCTAGGAGAGAATTTAGATAATAAGGCCTGTTTTATTGTTATTCACACATAATGTATCACTGTCTTGTACTTCTCTTTGCCTTCTTTGCTTCCTCCATCAATGGGGCTCTTTTTCTTTTGTTGGGTAGAGTACGGTTGTTCCACCGTCCGCCATTTCTGTTAGCTGCGGTTTATTACCGATAGCTACCAGGGAAAACAGAAGCACTATCCTCTTCCTGTTTTGGTTGTGCAATGGTTGACGTACTTCCTTTGTGCTGTAAATCGAGCCTTCATTTTCCAGGGAGATCGTACCCAGTGGCAGACAGAACTGCATAGTGAAAGTGAGGCTTATAGGAAGCCAATCTAAACGCAGATGGTGTCATTATTCTCTAGCAATTACATTGTGCAATCAACATTTACTTCATAATGATAAGTTAAAGCAAAAACTTGTCTATTGCCACTTTAAAGTATTTGGTCATGTTGGCCTGACAGTCAGGGCTTACACACCAGTCTATCACTTTATGAAAGTAGCATACTGCCCTCAGCTTGTTCTCAAACCAACTGTGCCATCGAGGGACCAAACACTGGTTCTTGATGCACTTACAGATTCCCTGTTTAAACCACTGGAGACAACTCAGCGCTGCACTCTAGGTGTGAGAGAAATTTTACAGGAATGAGAATTTGGGACACTGCAGGTGCTTCTGAAGCAGCAGGGCCATGTACCTGCTAACTCCCTTTTGGCCCTGCAGGTGTGTTCGAATAGGGCTCCAGTGTATGACCTGGCAGAGGGCATACATATCAAAATATTACTCAGCTCTAACAGAGAACAAACAAAAAGTTCAGACATAACAGATGGTTTAAAAAAGATGAACATCTTTATTAAAGCCTCATTTACCTATAAACACCTAAAACTATTTAGGGTGTGAATACGTTTATATATGAAATGGCAACTTTATAGTAGCACAAAGCCTAAATTTAAAAATTATTTTTTATGTTCATAATGTAATTTATATTTCACTCCTAGCTGACAGCACATCAAGGGCACACATTAAAGGTGGGGTAGGCAGTATTTTTTTGGCATCATCGGGCAAAAATCCCATAATAACCGTCCAGCATATTGTAATTCAAGTGGTCTGAGAGAAAACCTCTACTTCTGCCCCTCCTCTTGGCTCTGTTTTCAGGCTTCAGAAAATCTATCCCGTGACGGGAGACTTTGACCAATCCCGGGTTATTTCGTATTGGCTGAGCTACAAATGCAGATGTGCGTGCACGTCCCTTCAGACGGTGAAAGCCTGATTCAATGGCTGAAAATCCTGCAACTTGTGAAGAATGTCCAACACCTCCTTTGCCTACAGCGGCGTATAGTACAAAGCAACACGTCCCG